>JARHVA010009242.1:77500-344704 GCA_037957365.1 Torreya grandis | reverse complement strand
TTAAAATTCAACACCATGTATACAAGGCCTTCCCTCCTCTCCAAAAAAGGTGATCGAAATGGATTTCTTTGTTTTAGGGAAGGCTTAACTCTAACATTGAGACCTAAAAAATATGATCAAGACTCATTTGGTGAGGTATTCAAGTTTCCTCAACATAAATTATGGCCACCAATCAAAGGAGGATGATGATATATATTTAAATTTTGTATATGACTAGGAGGTGTTGGCTTGAATCATGACCCATAAAAATAATAAGGGGGAAACCATCTAGTTTATTCTATTTATGGCCTCTTCTGCTCCTACTCATTCCATAGAGGATGTCACCCCAACTCCCCTCTTGATTTCCAAAAGGATTTTACAAGGTATTTTTCCAACTTCTCATCTGTAAGCACCTAATCCTCATGTCCTAGCTCTAAATCCTCCTCCTCTATTAGCTTAGGTGACTCATGATTAGTTTCTACCTCCTCCTCCTCTAAAAACTTAGTTAATTCAGCCCCAACCAAGCTAGACCTATGTAACTCAGCATTAGGTAACCCAAACACAAGCATATCAATAACCATTACCTTATCCCCAAACTACATAGGCCCTAAGTTTTGATGTTAGTAGTAGCCGATAGGCAATCCTAGAGCAAGACTCTCAACAAACACCATATCAATTTCATCCCCTCACTCTCACTACTTTTTATCTCCCTCTCGTGATTCCACTTACTTTTTCACCCCTTCCATAAGCTACTCAAGTTGTGCCTCCTCTCTTCATTATTTTTCCCCTCCATTGTTCACCAATGTGCCCATATCCTTAATCATCCCAAGCATCCTCACTTCTTTATTTCCCTCCACCCCATATATTCCCCAACCTAGAACCTTCTTGATGCCTCCATTAGGTATGCCTAAAGTTTAGGTACCTGTAACCATAACTCCTTTAATAATCAAAACTAAAATCTCCAAGAGTGTATCTTAGGTAGCTCAAACCATTTTGACACCTCCTTATACAATTCAACAACATTTTTAGTCATCCCCTATGAATTCCACTACCTTTATTCCTTATACCACAATGCCCAAGGTTAACCCAAGTAAAAGAGATAATAAGAATCAAAAGGTAATTCACCCTCGAGCTTCAATCTAGACACCTTCTACCCCATCTTGACCTCTTTTTCCAGCCTCTACAATTCCTCCATCACTAACCATGATAGCTCCATGCATTTCTCCTCAGCTCCCTCTTTCCATCACCCTGGGTGCCCAGGGATTTGGTTTCAACTATGTAATCTCTTATCTTATAATGAATACCCATCTCTAGAGAGTCATTACCCCTTTAGTGGTCATGATCCAAGATCACTGGTAGGCATAGATGTTCCTTTAGACCTCCCCATTCATCCTTCCTCCCTTCACTCTCATGCCCCATCCTCCACTACTTTCATCATTCACACCTTGTGATTTTTTTATCTCCCCTTCACCTTGTCGTCCACCTATCACTACCATCTCTATCACTCCTCCAACATCTCCCAAAGCCTAGGGGATGGTCCCAGTATCACAAGTACCAAATATGATAATCTAAGGCAACCTAGACATATAGTGGAGTTTTGATCATGCCATAAGGAGCATGAAGAGAATCCTCATGTATAAATTCATCAAAGAGGTAAACCTAGTGGTTTGATAAACCCAGTAGTACTTATTCTCCCTAAATAAAGTGAGTACATCCATTAGGGAGGAAAAGGTAGTTGAGGACCCACTATTCATTCTCTAGGTGACCTGTAACATGTTGGAGAAGCTTCTCGAGGATATGCAGAATCAATTTTAGACCCTAGAGGCCCAAGTAAATATCTCTTTCCCTACTAAGCTAATTACGTAGGTCAAGGACACCCTCTTACTACTCTTCTCAATTCTATGGAAGGTGGTGGAAACTATGGCAAAGACTAAAGTGATCATCTAATGAACCTAGGCTTATCTAGAGAGGATCATTGAGATTAATGGGAAAGAATCTTTTGGTGATAGTATATAAAGGAATGTTCCTAGACTTAAAATTGATTCCCACCTTAAAATTGGGATTATATCAAATGTATGGTAGGAACATGAAAACTACAATTGAGGAGTGGTTGACTGTAGCTTAAATCATGACAATATATGGAAGATGGTAGGAAAAAGATATTGGCATACTTGAAGGAAGTTAATATATCTATGTTGTTCCACCCAGATGGCACCCTACTAGATAAGGGAGTTTTGGAGTCAACTTGGGTCATTTTGACTAGGTCATGAGGAAGAAGGTCACTAAGGCAAAAGGAAGGGCCCTGAGTAGTTCTCAAGATTTTAATGCAGTCTATGGTGAGTATCAACTAGGTTTTTGAGGTCTAGGTGTCAATAGAGTCTCCCTTCCAGGGGTACATGAGACTAGTGACCTAGGTTGAAATAATCTTCAAATAACCCTTGATGAACCTTACTAAGCTAGATATATAGTTTGACCTCATGATAGCCATGTTGGAAGACAAGAATGTAAGGTCAAAGTAGTTAAGATCTAACTACCACTATGTATTAGTTGAGTGGTCCATCATGGATCTATTTGATATCTTGGGGGGATTTTTTTTTTTTGAATTATATAGTTGTAACCACCATGAGTGACCATCATAGCCTAGTATGGGAATCGCATGTTATTTTAAGGTGAATCCCATCCTTATTTATAAAAAGCATAGCCATATTATAAATAAGGGTCAATACATTTTTCTCAAAAGTGCCATCAAATTTAATCCAATATTTCACCTAATTTCTCCTTTACCCCTTTATATAATGATATTTTGTCATGATTGGTATTGTTATAACAACACTTGTCTTTTAATGATTGTAATTTCAACTTTATATAAAATGTATTTTCTATGTTTTAAATTATTTTTCATTTCCATTTCAATGATTTTTAATGTTAGATTAATCAAACTAATAACTTTCCATTAAATATATGTTAAGGTTATAATGTGCTTGTCTATTATAATCCCTGTGTGAACTCTTTCATTTCTTTTCTCACAATACTAATAATTTGTGTACTAGTCTACAAATTATATTAGAGGTTTATGTGTGATGTACTATAAACTTCTAGTAATAATATTTAGTGAGGGTTCATAGTTGAGGCATTCTTCCCTATTTCCTTAGGCTCTTCCCATTGTGAATTTTTGGAGTTAGAACTTTTGGTGAAACTCAATACATAGTGGTATAACTCTAATAAGTTCACTTGGTTTAATGGTCAAGACACTGATTTCATTTTAAATCTAGAGGCACTCTTTCCTACCTTACTCTCCCATCTCTTTTGCATTTATTTTTAAAGAATGAACTACCCTTCCCTTATGTTTAAAAATTAGAGGAACATATATTATGAGCATCAATAACAACTCTAGACAATTAGACCTTTATCTAAGAGTTATGTATTGAGCTTCCAATGGTGGCACTACATCTCTTAGAGATTATTTCATATAGACTCCATAGTAAACTAAAGTACCCATAGTCATGCAGCCTTGGGTTGATCCCAAATCATTCTTAAAATGGAGGTTATAAGTTCATTATTGTTGCCATTTTCCTCTTTGGCAATACCCAATATCATGGGTATTTCAAAACTAAATTTTGGACCAAATAATAGGTTCATCAAATATGGGTAGACTATAGAGAGGTTCATAAAATATGGGAAAATGGTTTGAGGGTGACTCATTAGTTGTTGACTCATTAAATATGGGTGATTCAATAAAAACATCAAATATGGGTTGATTATCTTGACCTTGACTTAATAATGGATGAGTCTGATCGTAATCTAGGAAGGGATCTTAGCATATCCTCCTTTGGTGATCCTTAGACATGGATGTTTTTTATTATATTTCATATAAAATTTGACCTTAGATATAAATCTTGAATCTAACACATTGATTGATAGAATGGCCTTGAATATTATGATACAATAAATATTCTTCTTCTTGATACCACTCAAGTTTTGCATTGTGTTCATCAAAATACTTGATGCATGGGATATAAAATCATGTTTGTCATGACTAATTGGTAAAAAAAACATATTCCAAGGGCTCATTAAAAATGTTAAATTGTCTCTATTTTAATGTGAATGGACTTGATTTTGGATGTGAATGTTGTGGCTCAAAGGCCAGATGGATGTTGAATAAGGGTGCTAAAATAGTTTTTCCTTTATTGTGATTATCAATACTATGATTAATGGATGGTTTTTTTATCTGATGTTGATTATTTTGATGTGAATGGTTTCAACTTTACCTAATTAGGTTAGATCTTATATATACAAGAAGTCGGGTACCTATTTATAAGAGTCACAAAAGACATTGTCTTTGTTCTCATATGCATACTATCTAATTTAGACCATATCGAAATCTATTTTGGATGCTATAGGATTAGATGAAACTTTAAGTAGGACTGGTTGATTTGATGTGATATGATATTTAAATTTATTTTCCCCAAATAGTGTTGATTTTTATATTTGATTTGATTTTCCCCAAGCATGGCAAATTGATTTGATTTGATGCTTGTTTTGATTTACCCTAAGTAGGGTAGATTAATATGATTTGATGTTTTATTAAAATTATCTTGGATTTAAATTTTTGGATTGGATTCAAATGGAATAAGGGATGGATGATGTGAATTTATCATTCCCAACTGGTAGGTACAAGAGATTGAATGGAAAGATAAGATTTGACTTTGGATGTGATGTTTATTTGATTTAGAATTGATGTGATTTGGTCAAAATAGAACTAATTTGACTTTATTTCAATATTTGACATTGTAATTAAATTAGATTTGGTCAAAGTGAGCCTAATTTGACTTGATTGGACTTGGTCAAAGTTGATTAAATTTGACTTGATTGGACTAAATCAAAGTTGACCAGATTTGACTTGGTTTGGTTTGATTTTGACTTTGAATTGGAATAATTGACTTAGGAAGTTTGACTTTAACTTTTAATTTTTAAAAGGTTTAACTTTATTTGGGTTAAAGGTTGAATAATTTGTAAAGGTTGACTTGAAATAGGAATGGTGGAAAAATAGACCTAATATGGACAATTCATTTCAAACTAGATATGAGCTAGAATGGCCCTGATTTGAATTTGTTTTCAAATGGGTATCATGATAGTATAATACATACATAGTACTATTTAAATTGGACAACATGATGCTTGGATGGGATAATATGACTCAAAAATGTGGGTATTGTAATTCCTCATCACACCAATGTGTAATGGTATATGAATAAGTTTAGACTACATATAACTTGACTTGTTTAAGGTGTAAGGTATAGCATGTAAAATAAGGTATATGAAAACAAACAAGCAATGACACATCCACACAAGACAAGCCCTATCTTAGTGATAAAATGGGTGTGTAACTAATATGTAACTCAGTAGCTACCTCATAAGAATAAGGAACAAGTTAATTCCTTAACCCTCACTTCAAGCGGTATGTAATGAGATCTTGGGAGAGCTTGGTTTCTCTCACACTAAAAATAATTTACAGTCGAAAGGTTTTAATCTATGTTTTGACAAGGCTTTATAGATGGTCTCTAATATACCTCATGATATATAGGCCTCAAAATTATATGGAAGAAGAATAATAATGGGTAATTCACATAAGGTTTTATCCCATTTGTAACCACTTACATTGTAATATCTTAGTGAAGTGTTACTATAAATTGAACTTCGAGGGTGATGTTTGATAGCTGAGCATCAAAGATAAACATCTTGTTTTCATAGAATGTGCTTCATACACATATCCACTATTATTTTATGAAACTTGCCCTCAAATTATATCCATCACCAAAAAATGGGGTTGGTACATATGTTGAGGAATGAAATCCTAGTTGTCAAGCCCTAAGGACTTGTAGATGGTGATGAAGTCCACCTTGCACAGCCAAAAGAAAAATGACGGTTCATTATTTCTGATCCTCAAGATCCCACAAATGGGAAAGAGGAGATCATACTCTAATTTTTATTTGGGAAAAGGAATAATAACATATATGCTTTTGATCACTTAGATTCCCACAAGTGGGTAAGGGGAGAGTATACACATAATAGGCAACCCACAAACAAACTACACAAGACACCCAAGTAAACAAAAATATAATTATGTTTTAGAAAACCAAATTTAAATGTTGGTTAATTTTAGGTACACCAAATTAATATGTTTACAAATGTGTTTGTTTGTAAAATAACCACTTCTTTGCCTCATAAGACCTATAGAAAACAAGTTAATGTTTGGATTGTGGCCTTTGAAAATGAAAGGAAGTTGAAATGTTGATTGTTTAGGTTTCAAGAAGCTGTCATAGGGAGATTACACTATTTAGTAGGGAAAATAAGATGATTTTAAAATTAATGTCTTCGATATATAGATAAAAATCACAAAGAATAGGAAACTAACAATTCCATATATTACCAATGCAATCTCACCATTAGACAAGTTGATTCTACAAATTTTAGAAGAACATGGGTATAATTAAAATAGAGATGATTTCACTAATTATACTATCAATTTTACTACTTTAAGATGTAATATCACCAAAATTTAGAAAACATAAATTGAAATAAAAAGTAAAGTGTATCCCATGATATGTTGGTTGATATCATTGCTTTATATTCACCTACTTTGGTTTACAATTATGACATTTCTGTAAAACCATATTCTAGAAGAGACCTAAGAGCATTTCCACCATTTCATAATGTGATTCCACTTATTCAAATAATGATTCCACCATTTCCTTAAAAACACAAAAATAGAAACATAAAGGGAGAAATATTACCAATTAACAGGTGTAGATAATGCTTTATTATTATATAACACCTTAGTCTTGTACACTTTTCAAACTCAAACCTTGGTTGTTCCTCTCAATTCTTTACCTTTCTCACTTTTACAAGTCTCAAATTTTCTCTATATGTGTACCCTTTGGCCTTTATCTCTTTGTCTGGACAATCTTATGTTTATGACCCAGGTCTTCTATATTTCCCATAATTCTTAAAATGTACTTATCTTCCATCTCTACAAGTTATAAACTTGTACCTACTTTCCTACTCCTTGGAAACTAATGTCCAAGATAGACAGTAGTATTGATGTTATATTGTCTTATCCCAATGCAAGTCTCTAGTTCCCTAAAGTCATCCAATTTTCAAATGAAACATATCCTAATATTTAGCCTAAATGATTTAATGCAATTTATTACTCCAAGAGGATTGATATTAATACAATATCAACCCTCATTCATTCCTAATATACAAGACCTAGCATTCATACAAAAGAGCACTCAAATACCATTCAATTGAACAAATTTCCCCTATTTATTCTTATTTACATACAAGTCATAAGGACTGCATATCTATAGGTTTTAATTACTAAATAAGCATCCCAAGGTCTTGATTTTCTAGGTTATAAGTTAGGTCACTATTGTACTTGCTTTGCACATATTGTGTGATTAACACATAAGCCAACATGTAGGGGAGAACTACATGAATGTGAGGGCCTCTTATGGAGTATTGTTTTTGTACTTAGTGCCCTCTGATAGTGGGGTCTTTGGGGTTATATTGACACCATGTGCCCACTAACCCATTTTTACCCAAAGTTATTATGAAGATGGAAAGCTAGGGTTTTGTCATTTCACAAGGAGTGATTATCCATTATCTAAATATAAATGTACTATAGTGAAGATGAAGAAAAATTTATAATCATCCAAGTGGTCATATCCTATTCCATTATGTATTCTATAGAATACACTATTATCAAACTCAGACAGTAACATCGATGCAACCATCCCAAGATGAAGTTACTATCCAGAGAGCTAGAAGTATTAGAATATAAATTTGATGATTATTCTAGAATCTCCTTTTTGCTTTTTTTATACATGTTCTAGATACATAATTTCATTAGCATCATAATAATATAATTACATCACTTCTTTATCATTTATATATCTACCAGAGTTTTACTTTCCATATTTAGACTATCTTAGCATAATAAAATCGATATATGTTTATAGCTAAGTTTAGCATCTAAATATCTTGCTATATATTTTATTATCACCATCATTACATTTTCATTTATATATACCCATTTAATTTTAATCTAAGGCTAACTCCAAGTACTTAGATTTAATTTTAGGGTTAAACATTTGGTGAACCAGATTCATGTGAATGAAAAAAATTCTAATTAGTAGGGTTTTAAACTAGCTAGATTTTTAGATTATTGTACTTTTTAATTTCCTACTTTTACTATTTTTCATGCAACCTAGGTGTATCCCCATATTGTGTCTATTTAAAATATTGATTTTTCCTTCCAACCATCCAAGATGTCTCAAACCAATGAGGAATCTCATACCTTAGATCATGATGATACTCATGTTGACAATGAAATAAATATCAATAGGGTTATCATAGAAGAAGATTTTAATAATGAAAACCATGAAAAAAATGAAAATGAACAAATATAACATGATACGTGCATGCAATTTCATTATTTCATGAACACATTTGAAAAAACCTTGAATATATTGATGAGATATTAAAAATTATACTCAAGGAAAAAAACCAAAACTATAGTGGAAACATCCCTCCCCTTGAACACATTACAACCAAATACATCTAGTGGGGGAATGGATTATGTGTTTAAATATTTGATGGATTATGTGTTTAAATATTTGTTCCTTGAAACTAATATTGATGCATCTATTATGGAATTACCAGTTGTTTCAACTTAAATACTAGTTTCAATGCTTATTACTAATCAAAACATGTTTTCATCACCTTTGGTGACTACTCAAATTTCTAATCCAAACCCCATTAGGCCTACAGTTTAATCATTCCTTCAAGTTATAAAGACCTTAGAGGACAATATTACAAATATTCAACAAAATTCTTTAAAATCCCTTCATGTTATAGATTCACAAGATGTGTTTCATAACCATATTTCACTTGAGATCTCTTTGAACCATTTTACAATTAGATTTTTTGCACCTAAGTTCACATCTTATGATAGTAAGCATGTTCCTAAATAACATATTCAAATATTTTATGTAGCATGCTTTGAATATGCTTCCAATTATAAAATTTTGAACAAATTATTTCCAATAAGCCCCGAGGACTATGATTTGAGGTAGTTCTATAATTTAACTCTATAATTCATAAAAGCATTAAAACCTATTGTAGATGAATTATTATCATACTTTTCCATTAACATTTCTAAAAAGGTTTCCTATGCTTACATTTCCAAAATCAAATAAGGAACCAATGAACCTATCAATGAATATGTCTTGAGATACAAGACAATACTAGCTAAAATGACCAATCTTATGGTAAACAAAGAGTTTCAAAATATATTCAAGCAAAGCTTACTTGTTCCTTTACATGAGTCCTTTTTTTTCAAGAAGTTAAAATATTTTGATGACGTATGCCATGTTGTATGGGATCATAAAATGAAACTTATGTCATTTAATAAAATCAAGTATATAGAAAACACACCATATGCATCTATATAAATTACCAAGTTTACAAACAAACCAAGTTACAAGGTAAAACCTATTGATCATAAAAAGTAAAAAACCAACACAGTTAACATAGTTTCACAATAGCCTAATTGACTTGTCTTATCTAATGCACCAAGGAGACAATTTACATGTTTACCTATGTACCTATCTTCATTACTCCCACAATTGCTAGAGTTTCAAATTATATCTCTCCCTCATCCTATCAAGGTTGATATGATTCGACCTCTACCCAAGGGTATGATGTGAATGCTTGTTATGATTATCATCAAGGCTCAGGGCATTCTACACAAAGATGATTTACCTTGAAGAAAAAGATCCAAGATCTTATAAATGACCAAAAAATTATATTTGAGGATCCTCTAAAAGAATTAAGTTCACAACTTGATGATCACCATAAACAAAAAATATTTAACAATCCTTTGAAAGACCATTATAAGAAGGAACCAGAAGTCCAAATGGCATATAATTCACATCTTCCTCCCTCACATTATGGTCACCCACTAGATGGGATTATTTGTGCTTACATGTGACATATACCTCCTATGGTTCATAGACCTTATATTTCCTTTGATGATAGTGTAATTAAGGATGATGACTATGATCTTAATTCTTTATTCATTTAAGCATACCTTGATAAACACACCATATGTAGTGTTATAATCAATAATGGTGTAAGAGAAAATGTTTACACCATAAAATTACTAACGCAGTTGGGTTATACTCATCATGATTTACACCTCTCTACCAGATCAGTTCAAGGATTTGATGGGACCTTCCAAAAGTTTCTTAGTGAGATTTACTTACCTTTACAAGTTGATCCTACACATATGGTTACTACATTCTTAATTATCCCTTCCACATGCATCTTTGATATGTTATTGGGAAGACCTTGAATACACACTTTTCGAATAGTACCTTATATAGTTCATGGATGTGTTAAATACATTCATGTTAATTAGGTAATTACAATTTTTAAAATTCCATATAAACATCCTATTGAATAAAATAAACTTATACTCGTACAACTACCTATCAAGCCTAATAAGACCAATTCACTAAAAAAGGGTAAGCAACAAGTAATCCCCTTTATTAGGTGGCCAATACTTGAGAAACCATTACATAAAATACATATAGTGGATTCCATGGAATCTCAATCTTCTACTACTCACCATGATCAGATATCTAAAGTACCTCAAAATTTACATATTACTATTATACCAAATAAACAAACAAGCACTCAACAATGAGTTCCAAGAACCCATACTATGGTTACTCCTAATATTGATTCATGACCACATAGTATTATTTTACATAAATAGAGAACCATTAATACCATAGTGATAAATATTTCACCTATCCATGCTCCTTGATAGTGTAAATGGTGTATTACACTATATTCATGGTGGGGAGATATCCATGACCATCCATTGGATGGCATCATAGGATGATCTTTCCTCTTCAAAAAATACCAAAAAAATAAAAAAACATTCAAAGACACTTTTGGCACTTACATGTTCCATTCTCTCTTTGGTATCCATGTGTTAGTTCCATGTTGATCGACGACATACTCAGTTACTCTTACATACACATGTGTGTCACACGTATACTTGAGTGTGATACAAGCATACATAGATACATGATACATTCCTATTTTATATGTTGGGATTTCCCTCTACTCCTGTCATATGGATATTGGGGGTATCCACTTCTTTGATCTTAATACACACAGGTTATATGATTTGATTATCACTCTACATTATCATGTTTGATCTTACATATGTACTTACATATGCCTATTATCCATGATTATATATTACACTGGGTACTTGATATTTTATACACGTAACATATTTTCCTAACACATTTGATCTATGGGTTACTATGACATGTTTATTTTGGTTGCTTATTCTTTACTTTATGCACTCCTTCGAGTGTCTTGCCTTTCTATTATAATCCTGATTTGAGTATGTTAATATGCATATTTACTTATGGCCCCCATTTCTATGTATGATTTTATTGACATTTGTATATCTCATTGTTTTTTTATGGACATTTGAATATGTCATTCTTATTTTTCTGGACATTTGAATAAGTTATGTCCCTTCAATTATGTGGCACTTGAACATGCCCCTTATATGCAACCTCCTTTTGCCATTGCCTTTTAACTTGATTTTAAGTTCTCTTGTGGTTATGTTTGATTTGTTTTTTGAGATTGTATTATAACTATCTATATGTTACCATGATATTTATCATGCATCATAAGCCTACATGTGATCACATTGTTTCTATGCACTTCAATGTTATATCTACCTAGACATGTTCCTTCTACATGTTGTATGGTTACATTCATAGATTATACAGTTTTCTTATCTTTTTGAGGTTAGTTAACTACCATTTCATATATTTCCATCACCTCAAAGGGGGGTATATTACTTGGGGCATGCCATAGAGGCATGTTCTCCACACTTTCCACATTTTCTAGATTTAGTGGGGGCATGCTTTGGAAACATGTTCTCCACACTCATTCAGTATATAGAACTTATATCAATTTCTAGATTTAGTTGGGACATGTCATATGGGCATGGTGTCCACACATTAATAGTTCTAAAACTTGGTGGGGGCATGCTTTTGAAGCATGTTCTCCACAACTATTAAATATTCAACATCTCCAGTTTATAGTGTGGACATGTTTTGGAAATATGTCTTCCACATTGGTATTTATATCAGTTTTTAGATTTATCCTTTTATAATGGGGGAATTATTTGGAAGCATGTACTTTACACTTACATAGTTATTATAAATGGCCAAAGCACATAGTTACATGATTTAGATTCATAATTGTGGTATAATTATATACATTGGTATTATTGTTATACACAGTTTGAGCATGAGACATATCTAAGGTGTATATGTTATGTAACATGTGCCTAATATTTCAAAATACAAATTAGTTTCATATTTTAAAATTTTTTTATAGGCTATTACCATATCATAAAAAAATTCCTATTGATACCCCGCAGACTTTTTATAAAATTTAATTAATTTGATCTATGGTAGTAGTTGGTTCACTTTTTTGGTATGTTTGAGGTGATCAAATTACTCAATATTACCATTTTTTATGTTGTACTTGATCATCTAGCCTCACCAAGTTATAAGTATAATTGGGTTGCATGGTTGAGCTAATCTCAACTACTAGGTGGCAACTCATTTTTACTCCAAAGTTAGGGGCATGTGCCTTCTAATATCTCTCTCTGTTTATCTATCTATCTCTTTGAACACATGCAATTTAAATATTTATATATATTTTTCATAATCTCAATTTTAGATCCTTATAATGATACATATTTTTCAAACAACTTACCAATAGGTAAGGCAATTACATTGACACACATGTGTACTCCTAAACCTTGATCTTTCAATTTCAATATATTTCAAGTACTTTCAACCTAGATTATATGAATTGATTTTATACTGTAACTAGCTCTTGGTTATAGGTCAATCACTAGTGAAGCACTCAAGTTGGGCACACACAAAGACAAGGTGTGAATACACACCCAGGTACACATTCATTTCCTTTAAACTAGTAATTTCATTACTAGATTAAAAGGGGGAATGTATATGATATTTTATGATTATATAGCACCTCAATATTGTACACTTGGAAAACTCAAACCTTGTATATTCCTCTTAATTATTTATGTTTCCCATTTCTACAAGTCTCACATCTAATCTATCTTTGTACCCCTTGGCCTATATCTCTTATTCTAACCATTCTTATGTTGACCCAATTATTTTATCTTTCCTAGAATACTTAAAATGTACTTATCTTCCATCTCTACAAGTTTTGAACATGTACCTAATTTATTGATCCCTTGACACTAATGTCTAGGATAGACAATAACATCAATGCTACTATCCTATCCCAACACAAGTGTCCAGTGCCCTAAAGTCATCCAATTTGAAAATGAAATGTATCATAATGGTCAGTTTAAGTGATTTAATGTGATTTATTACTTCAATAAGATTGATATAAATACAAGATCAATCCTCATTCATTCCTAACCTACAATACCTAGCATTCAAACAAAAGATCATTCAATTGAACAAAGCATCCCTTTTTATTACTCTTTCTATACTAGTCATAGGGATTGCACATCTATAGGTCTGAAGTACTAAAAGAGTAACCCAAAAGTCAGATTTTCTAAGTTATAAGCTAGGTCATTATTATACTTGATTTACATATATTGTATGATTTACACATAAGCCAACACATACGAGCTAACTACATGAGTATGAATCCCTATTGTAGAGTATTGAATATGTAGATAGTGCCCTATGATAATGGGTTATTTGGGGTCATCTCCCAAGGTCACTATGAAGATGGAAAGCTAGGATTTTTCCATTTCACAAGGAGAGATTATCTATGATCCAGATTTGAATACACTAGAGTGAAGATGAAGAAAAATATAGAAGCATCTAGATGGTCACATAATATTCTAGTAGGTATTCCTTATAAGACACTAGTGTCGAACCTAGATAGTAACATCGATGTAACCATCTCAGGCTGATGCGACTATCTAGAAAGTTAAAAATATCAAAACTAGAATCTAATGACTATTTTATATGCTCCTTCCTAACTAATTTCTTCCTATTCTAAATCCAAAACTAAATTAGCATTAGTACTATCTAATTAAATCACTTATTTGTCATTTATATATCTAGAATAGTTGTACTTTCCATATTTAGACTATCTTAACATAACCAATTCAATTTATGCTGATATATATGTTTAATATATAATTGGTTTGATATAGATCTTATTATCACCCTTGTTCCATTTTCATTTCTATATACCCATTTAATTATAATCTAAGGATAATTTAAAGTACTTAGATTTCATTTTAAGGTTAAACAACATGGCAATCTCATCATTTATGTAATCATCTAAAAATGACAGTTGAGTGATAAGAGTGTTAATTGAGATCACCCATTTCTAGCTTAACCTTAAAAATATCTTAAGGACTATTTAGACACTTATCCAACTTTCACATGGGCCACAGACATCCCTAAAAATCTCAAAATTAGTCATAGACCCTTCCTTAGGCATATAAGCCCCTAGTGCTTCAAGTTTGGCACTGGACACCAAAACCATAAGTGGAAAATAGTACCACATCACTATTTTCCTATTTGGGTGTTATTATCTTTTTCCCTCTTTTAATATCTAATGGATATCTTTCCAATTCTTAAACCACCTAGGGTTGGCCTAGACCTATTTCAAACCATGCATAAACACCAAATCAATATATATATGTGTGTGTGTGTGTGTGTGTGTGTGTGTGTGTGTGTGTGTGTATATATATATATGTGTGTGTATATATATATATATATATATATATATATATATATATATATATGTATATGTATATATATATACACACACACACACACACATGACTTTTATCCCTTTATCTATTAAATGAAAATTAGATGCAGATACACACAAATAAGCTCAAAACAATTTGTGCACAATCAAGGTTATCAACCCTTATTCTCTCCTACTTCTACATACAGTCATTTAAAACCTTCCTAAGCTTAGAATACTCTGACTTACAATCTCAAGCATCACTCAAAGCACTCAAATTGACATTTATATTAGCTTCACTTGTACTTGCACCAACACTTAGGTGGGGATAACTACATCAGGCTTGATCCCTCCTCAGAGTATTGGTATGTAGGCAACTTTCATCACAGTAGGGTGTTGAAGATGTTTATCCTACCCAACTAACACCACATGATTACTACTTATGCCAATTCAAATGCCCTAATCATATGGAGATATATGGTTTGTATACAAAATTAGTCATAATAGGTCATAAACAGTGACTCAAGGTCTATCCACATAGGAACATGTTTTGAAAACTTAGACACAGGTGCTCCCAAAAGATCATAATAGTTCTTACATAGAGAACACTAGCACCATAAGTGGACACTAGCATCATAGTTCTACTATTTAGGTTAGGGTGATATTATACAAGAGGGGTTTGAAAACTTGAATCTTGTTTGCAACATTTAGACCAATTCTTGTACTAGTTTTTAGCCTTCATTTCATTTGTCTTAGTTAGTTTCTAGCTAAGTATTCATTTGTCTCTTTCTTTGCTATTATTATAAATATTAGTTTATCTTTGTTCTTTCACAAGTTAGTGGTTATATTTATACATATTTTATACCCTAATGTAATTTACCTATACCCTTTAATGACCAGGTATTACACTCCATACACCCTAAAAAACTAATTCATTTGGTAAACCTTACTTACTTCGAGCACATTTTTTCAAACCCTAGGGAACCATTAGGGTTTCCCTTATTAATTCCATAACATACCTAATTTTCATTTTGTAACCTATCATCATGATTATCATGATAGATGCCATTTTTTACTTTTTGTTACAAAGTCTTATAGATTGTCTTTCATACCAATTACCCACCATTTGTATAAATATGTACATGTATGTTACTCCTCTCATGGGCCATGTTATAACTCATCTTATTTCACACATTGGTCCACTCTCTCTTAACTCCCCCTTGTATGAGGATCATTTTTATATGGCTTACTTTGAGTTACCTTTGGTTACTATTGAACGACATATAGGTTAGAGGATTCATTTTATTTCACCTCCACCTAGACCAATTAATTGCATTTGCTCACATCATTCATCTACTACTCACCCTCAGCACATAGTAGATCTTGCATTTCAATTTGTTACTAAAAAAAATAGGATGCCTCCTTAGCCTATATAGGAAAAATGTAACCCCACCTTCCCTCCTCATCCCAAAAAAACTACAAGGGGACCTAGGGATCAACATAGAGCATTTGATATTATGGATCAGTTGAGAAACACACTGGCTAAGATCTCCTTATTGGAATTATTTTAATAGGCAACTATTTTTAAATATATTCTTTTTCAACACTTAATAAAACATCTTTGTCTCATGACATAGAGCCAAATTACTTTGCATATATCATGAACACTAGAAAGTTCATTGAGGATGTTATATTTTTTTCCAATGAAAATTTGGCCTCATAGTTAGTTATTGATCAAAATATACTACTTTTCATCTAAGCACAAATCAATACCATTGTAATTAAAAGTGTTTTAATTAATAGTGGTTTAGGACTCAACATATGCAACCTCACATTTATACAAACCATGGGGGTTGATATAGCATCCATTTAGAAGATATATATGAAAATCAAAGGTTTTGATGACATTACTATACAAACATTGGGTTATATTACATTATATATTATGGTTGGGCCAAAAACCCTACCTACATAATTTCAAATGGTGCCTAATCATTTTCACTACAACTTATTACTTGGGAGACCTTGGATACATGCTATGGAGGTTATACCCTCTACCTTGCATATATGTGTTAAGTTTTTACATGATGGATACTTATACACTTATCCAATAGATAATCAACCATTCAGATATTATAGAGTCACCGAGCCTACCACCCTGAGCACATATTTAGATAGGACACCTCATGTTGTTATAGAGTCCTACATCACAAGATTTTGATTGAGCATACATATGAGATTGGGGAATCTCACACCAATATTCTTACACCCATTCTAGATCTTCCTATAACACATTTACCTTCACTCATGATGGAAGAGGACCCTCCTATAGTATAGTTATCCCCACCCATGGCAGATGATGGGATTATCACAAAATAATTACCATTACTTGTTAATTAAAAGGAAGTATATATCCAAAACTCTATTCCCAATATACCATAGGGATTATTTAACACCCATTGATATTTATGATTACTTATGTGGATTGAGCTTCACACCAGTAAGCCCTAGAGAGTATATAGATGACTCTAAGGCACTCATGACTTTTTCCACATTGGAAGCACCAATAGTTCATAGTATTATAGCTATAGGCCCACCCACTTAGTTACAATTAGATGTAGATCCATTCATTCACTCAGTGCATACGGTTACAGCAATAGAGATCAACCCAGTTATATAGATTTAGGAAGGAAGTTGATAAGATATACCACATCATATTTTATAGATATTACTTGATAGAGGATTGATGGCATTACCCATAGTTCATCATAGATCCATCAATAAACTATCATAGTAGGATGGTAAGCCCTTTTTTCATTTTCATATACTTACAAGGCATGACATAGATACATGTTAAACATTACAACATAAGTTGAATAAGTTCAAGGATCAGGGCACTATTTAGATTATACATCCTATACCTCCACCAGTATAGAAATCATGATAGAATATTCATTGGCACAAATATTTTTAGAATGATCCCTTGACTACTCAACTTTTCATCTAAGACTGATACATCCTTCATGTTTCTATAGATGATGATTTATATTCCAACACTTGCACATTAGAATTATTACAACACATAAGACATTAGGAGAGTGAGCTAGAATGTGCTCTACATTTTTAGGATTCTATAGGACATATCACATTACCATTTGTATGTGGCCCAAAGGTGGACAACACATTATTCTTTGTCATGAACACAAACACTCATACATAGGTTACCCTTGGCAGTAAATGGTTATATACAATGGATGCCATAGTTGATTGCATAGATAAATGTTTGGATTTCAGTCATGAGGGACACATAGTTTACATTTTACATGATGACTCAGATGAGAATCATATATTTCACACAAATACCCCATAGTCCACTATGGTTTACCCTAGGACTACATAGGAGGCTTCTTACACAATAGAGAATCATGCTATTCAGATGCACAAAATCTATACTAATGCCAAGGGAAAGGCTACACTTATACAGACAACATGGTCTGATGATCACGATGATGATAATTTATCTGAGTTTGGGTAGATTCAGTATCTGACATTGGATGACCTCCCATCAAATCTTCCATTTAATTATCCACATCCCATGGATGTAGTCTTAGGTCTATATAAACATTACACTTCGTTTGTCCATTATCTCATTTATTTATAGCATTTACTTGTACATAACTTCCTTTATTATTGCTTTTTGTATATAGTTTCATTTTCATGTTGCTTATATATAGCTTGTATCCAAAAAATACAAAATAAAAACAATATAATATGTTGAAAACACAAAAATAATATAATATGTCAAAAATACAAAAACATTCAAATATTTTCTGATAAAATACAAATTAAAGATTGTGTACATTCCCATGTTTACATTTTTTATGCTTTCTAGGTATTACATACGTTATTTTTCTTAGTATAGTCAATTTTATCACACATACATGTTTCACTTGTTCTTTTTGAGTGATCACAGATACTTATAGGACCTAGGTCCACTACATAGATCTAGATTTATTATTATCTATCGACTAGGGCATATACACATACACACAAATTCCTCATTTGATACATTCACCCATTTGGGGGCATCCTATACATATTTTTTATTGTCATGTTACATCTTTATGTATTCTATATCATAGATTTAGCATTTTTATATCTTGATATTGATCATCCTACACTACTTAGATTTATTACCAACTAATACTACTCTAGACATAGTTTATGTACTTCCTTTCTATTACACAAATTTGTACCACATGTTCATACACATTTTCATTTCTAGCTTTGTTATTCTAGGCTTGATTGTGCCTCTATGGTCCTACATTTATTCAAGGGAATTTGAATATACCATTTTTCTATGACTCTACGCCACTTCCTTTCATTCTATGAATGCTTTGGACATGTGCCCATGTCATTGTGTGTGTTATCTTGATTGTTTATGTAGACATTTGAACTTGTCCTTCCATGTATCTCTAAGCCAACTTACTTGATATTTACATATGTGTACATTTGAACATGTCCTTGTATGGATTTATTTCTTAGATTTAGTAGCATGCGCCCATGTCCCTTGTATTGTGTTCCATTAGCCTACTTTGTGTGTCTCATGTGTGTTGTATGTATACTTTCATGTATATGTCATGACCATGACACTTGTATCTTACTTGTTACACACTCTAGTTTTAGATGCCATGAGGGACTTCATGCATCTTCCCTTCCTCCCTGGGTACCATGATGGACATCATACCCCATCCCCTAGGTAGTTACTCAATTTATTACTTATATTTATTATTTATACACATGCTTACATTGTTATATCTATCTTGACATAATTGTGAATGTTATATCTAACATACATCATACATTATAAATCTATGTCCATCTTATCTTAAATTATGATGTCATATATATATATATATATATATATATATATATATATATATATTATTGGTTTATTACATAGATATCATATATGCTCAGGCTAACACGTATCATGTAGAGATTTTTCTTTTGAGGATAGTGTTGACCCAATTTTGCCCCTCAGGCAAAATCTCGGTCACCTCCTACACCTGCTTCGCAGGCCAGTCATTTTGGGTTGCAAGATCCACCTTCAGGTTTCGACAGCGCAGTTGCAGAGCATTGGTCACGAAAGGCAGCGAAAGGCAGTCTTCAAACATCTAGGAGAGAAAAAGGAAAAAAGCTGGAGTGTTCGACACTTAGGCAAAAAGAGGGCAAGAAAAAATGTAGAGGGCGGCAAAATCGCCACCCACTACAAGGGTGGGTAAAATGAGCCCACCTACAAAAAATATGCAGAAGGCGGCAAATTCGCCGCCCACAACACAAGAGGCCGTGGACATCGGCCGACGCCGATAATATTGCCGTCGTCGGCACCCTACATGAGCCGACGTCGGCAGAACAGCGGCAGGCACAAAAGTCAGAAAAGCCCTCCCTAAGGCAAACCCCGCCCTATGGCGGCGAATTTGAAAACCCCGCCCTAAGGCGGTGAAATGGAAAACCCCGCCCCATGGCGGGGGAGGAGAAATTGCCGCCCAGAGTATAATACTGCCGATGTCAGCAGCTTTCACGAACCGACGTCGGCAATTAGGCCGCCATCGGTAGCTTATCGGCCAACGTCGGCAAGAGTTCTATATAAAGTCCATGCAAAGGGCGGTAAAATCGCCGCCCACTACAAGGGCGGCAAAATTCACTTGCAGTGCACAAGAAAAAGCCCGCCCAGCCGCCGGAGAAGACCAACACGCAAAACGAGGCAATAAGCATGGCCTTGGCAGACTTGTGATGTCATCAATTGTGTTTTTCATGCTTTTCAATGAAACTTCTCTTGGCTCTTCTGCTATAAATACTCAGACTTAGCCATTTCTCAGGATCTTCCTGACTTTTGTAAAGAGCATTGCTCTCCAAATTTTCCACCTGAATCAATAAAAGACAGTTTTTACCTCTATTTTGGATGGATCTTTTAGTGTATGCATTGAATGTTAATCTGTGTCCAGTCATTGTCTTTTGATGCTCTCACAGGTTCAACACCAGCAAACCTGTGATCTACAAAGTGCCACTGTCTGCTGCTGCCAGGAGTAGAGTTCTATTTTGGAGGTATGGAACAGGTGAGGTCACTTACAGTGTGTATTTTTTAGCACCTTGGTGAGTCCCTTTTCTTGTGCTTTCCATAAGAACCTCCCTGTCATCCCAGAGACCTGGTCTTTTCTGCCAGATCTGAGTGTATGTATGTTTTTCCCTGATTCTGAGAGTGGATGTGGAAGGTCAACTTGTTTTTGGTGTATCACCTCTTTTAGAGTAGGCCGTTTGCTTTCTTGCACTCCTTTCCCTTTTCATCCCCCCCAGTATACCTATATACCTATATTTTGCATTACCTGAAACAAACAAGATACATCAGAGGGAACTAGCCCATATCTAGAGACTCCCCTCTCCTGCTTCGCCGTCCCACAGGTGAGAGAGGGGTTTCCATGTTGCGGGGAGAGGGCAGGAATCTGCTTTCCTACCACTGGGTGCACTTTTCAGCATCAACAGTTTTGGCACGCCCGATGGGACTCCTTTTCTCAACACAGTAAGTATTTCAGGACTGATGCTGGTCCTGCTATAGTCATTTCAAATATTTTTAGCATCTGGCGACTCCACTGGTAAGATCTCAGTTCTTTATTTTAAGACCAGTCACCTAAACTTCTATGCCAAAGGTTACCACAAGGTCAGCTTCAAGAAGGGTCCCCTTTGAGTTCATTGAGCTGCCTCTAAACTCTGCTAAAAGGCTCAGGTTTGAAATAACTCGCCCTTATCCACTAGTAAACCCTCATGGCCTTGTTGCAAAAAATACCAACCCAACTCAGCCACAAATACAACCTATTCCAGCCATGGCCTTGCCTTTTGTAGCTTTTCGTGGTGAGAGCCCTTTAAACCTCCCACACTATGATCCGATCCCAGGAACAGCTCTAAAAAATGTGCCTTCTTTTGATGGAGTGGGACCTATTACAGTGGTTGAGCATATAAAAAATATTGCCAACCTTTGCAATATTCACAATGTAACAGAAGAGAATATTGCCATCAGACTGTTAGCCTTGTCTCTGAAAGGGAAAGCTCTCGACTGGTACGGCACCTTGCCTGTGAATTCTATACATTCCTGGAACGAATTGGGCACCCGTTTAACTGATCATTTTGGGGAAAAAAGTGATGGCCTCTCTCTTGCAGAACAACTGACCACTATAAAGAGAGCTCCACACGAGTATATGCAGGACTTCAACACGCGATTTTAGAAGACTTGGGATAGAATTCCCGTCCTGGTAAGACCAACTCCCAGCTACGCTTTCTTGTACTACCTAAAAGCTTTAAATAGTGACATTGCTATGATGATCCAATCTATGGGGGGACACATCCTGCCAGCTACGTACGACATAGCCATTGCAGCCAAAAATTGCTTAATTCAAGCTGGAAAAATCGCCCCTAGGCCTCATATGCCACTTTTCCCAGAACCGCTGCCCCCAATTCAGGCTGTCGCTCCTACAATTGCTCCCCTACCTGTCATTGAAAAACCAACGGCTTTTCCATCCAATGAATTAAATGAAGTTAAGGGCCTGTTGTAGAGCATGTCAAATGAACTTGTTGCCCTTAAAAGGTAGCAAGCTCAAAACCACAAGCCAAACCAAGGTTATCAAAATTACGGCCATGCTCCTAAACCCCCTTTTCCAAACTATAACCAAGGTCAGGGCAGCTCGCTACAACCAGGCCTTATCAAAATTATAACTCAGGCCCTTCTTCGTCATCTAAAGCCATGGTGCCTACTCAGAACAATCTAGTGCAGGAGTAGCCAGGTCGTTCAACCATGGGACAAAGTCAAGAGCAAGCCGCCCACACAAACGATATGGTCAATTTTTTCCAAAATTCAAAAAATCAGGCTGCTAATTTTTCTCAATTTTTTGAGTTCACAGCTTAGCCCAGCACGAGTAACAATCAAACTCAGCCAGATTCTACCCTGATAAATCACGGAGAAGGCGAGTTATGTGCAATTAATCATGGGGGCACTGCAGACAATCAGGCCAATTGCATTGCAGCGAACACCAAATTTAAAAGAAGAGCGGTTGGAAAAGCGCAAGCTTCCCCTCAGACAGCAACAAATCCTCCACCACACCCTTTTCAGAGGGCCCCAATTCCTGGTCAATCGTCTATACCTCCAGCTCCTCAGTCTACAATTCCATCTGGGATCAGCCCAAAGGAGAGCACGAAGGGAATCAGCCCCCAAGTTAATATAGTTGATCAAATGAAGAAATTGCATGTGAATATTTCTCTTTGGGATTCGTTATCTCTTCCAGGACAAAAGGAGGTATTGAAGAAATAATTGCATGAGCTAGATCGACAGGTCGCCTTGCCAGACACTAATAGCATCTTAATGACAAATGGACAGCCTTCTGCTCCAGGTCAGGTAAAGAAAGGAGAAAAGACTCCCCCTTTTTATGTATCTTTGATCATAGGAGAATTTTTAGTACACAATTGCATAATTGATAGCGGGGCCAGCACTTCTGTAATGCCTAAATGCATTGCTGATAAGATGGGGTTAAAGTACGAAGCAATGAACAAAGGAGTCTTGCAACTAGATGGGATGCCTGTAAAGACAGTCGGAGTCCTAAAATGATTGAGCTTAACATTGCATGCCTGCCCAACATTCTCAATCTCCCAAGATATAGTGGTAGCAGATGTTCCTCCGTATTTTGCAATATGTTTGTCTAGGGACTTTACATCCAAGATAGGGGGCTATCTAGCAGCAAATTGGTCATACCTGGTTTTCATAACCAAGTATGAAACTAAAGTGAAAATTGAATCTGAGCCACTCTACAAGGACCACCTAGAGCCCTATTCGCCTAAAGCAGTGAATGCCAGTTACACTATCATTGATCCAGAAGACTCTCAGACGGACAAATCTTCATCTTCTGCTCTTGAAGGAGTCGTAGATCTACTCTTGGATGAGTGGGGAAGCGATAACTTTGAGCACGATCCTTACAAGTTTATTGAAGAAGCGGATCTTGGCGTCTATTGCTTGCATGAAGAAAGTGCCATCATGCCCAGTATAATGAAGGAGAATGAAGAAGACCCCGGCCTGTGGCAACTATACTTCGACGGTTCCAGAAGCAAACTGGGTGCTGGTGGTGGGACAATGTTAATCTCCCCTTCCAAAGAAAGGTACTTTTTAGCTTTCCGTTTCTAGTTTTCTTGTACATGTAATGTTGCAGAGTATGAGTCTTTGATTCATGGACTTGAGTGGGCAAGAAAAAGAGGGATCAAGAAATTGCAAATCTTGGGGGATAGTAAATTAATTATGAACCAAATCAGAGGCCTAAACCTGGCCAAGAACTCCCTACTGAAGTCTTACAAGCATAGAGTCTGGAACTTGATGGAGGATTTCCTTGCTCTTAACATTACTTCGATCCCCAGAGAACAGAATAAACAGGCTGATAGGTTGGCAGCTGTTGGTGCCCAATTTGATGTTTCGAAAGAGATAAGCAGGGGTTGTGGTTCGCGCCATTTAAAGGTGGTGGTTCGACCTTCAATTCCAGATAATGTTACAAATTGGCAGGTCTTCGAAAGTGACCAACAGATAGCTCTTTTCCTGCAGGAAGAAGCTGAGTTTGCGGTCCACAATCAAGCAAAATTGCAGCAGCAATATGGAAATCAGATTGTTCAATTGAAGAACAATAAACTCCCTAAGGGTTTGGTCACACTTGAAAGTATTTTCAACGGAGAAGACCAACTAAGAGATGACAAAGCATGCATCACTACCAAAGAGGAGAACTATGAAAAGGTTGAAATCTTCAAGGACAAGTTGCTAGCGCTTGGTAAGGTCTGCACGTTTCAAGAAAGGCAAAATTTCATTCTGCTGTGTCAGGAGTTCACTGACGTCTTCGCCTGGAACTATAGCGACTTGAAAGGCTTCAATCCAAGGCTCGCCCAGCACACTATTGAATTAGATGAAGGCGCAAAACTAGTCACACAAAAGCAGAGGCCTGTAAATCCGATGGTCGAGCTCCTTATGAAGAAAGAATTGGCCAAGTTGATTGAGTCCGGCATTATATTTCCGATCAAACATTCCTCATGGTTGGCTAATTTGGTTCTAGTTAGAAAGAAAAATGGGGAGATCAGGCTGTGCGTTGACTTCAGAGACCTTAATAAAGTCTCTTTAAAAGATCATTATCCCCTTCCAAACATGGAGCAGATCCTCCAAAAGGTAACTGGTTCTGAACGCTTCTCCCTCCTGGATGGCTATTCAGGATATAATCAAATTCTGGTGCGAGACTCCGACCAATACAAAACAACCTTCACCACTAAATGGGGAACGTTCGCCTACCAGAAGATGCCTTTCAGGCTATCCAATGCTGGCGCTACTTTTCAGCGAGCCATGGACATGGCTTTCAGTGGTTTGATAAACAAGAACATGTTGGTGTACCTCGATGATATAACGGTTTTCTCCAAAGAGGCAGGGCAGCATATGAAGCACCTCAGACATATTTTTGAGAGGTGCAGGGAATTTGGCATCTCCCTAAATCCAAAGAAATGTGTATTTTCAGTTCATGAGGGGAAACTTCTTGGCCACATTGTGTCCAAGAAAGGTTTGTCTATTGACCCAGAAAGAGTTCGCTCCATTCTGGAGATGTCCCTACCAAAACACAAAAAAGGCCTTCAGAGTTTCTTTGGCAGGATAAATTTCATTCAGAGGTTCATTCTGAACTTTGTTGAAATAGTTAAACCCTTGACCTCCTTGCTAAAGAAGGGTGAAGAATTCAAATGGACGACGCCAAGGAAGGATAGCTTTGAAGCTATCAAACAGGCTTTGACCCAGGCTCCCGCTTTAATCAGCCCCGACTTCAATAAAGACCTCAATCTCTATACTTTCAGCAACAGAGAAGTAATATCTGCCATGCTTACCCAAGCAAACAGTGATGACCTCGAGCAACCACTTGCCTTCTTCAGCCAGGGGTTGGAGGACTTTGAAACCAGGTACACCTATGTAGAGAAGCAAGTCCTAGTAGTAGTGCGCAGCCTGAAGAAATTCAGATATATGTTGTCAAATAGCAAGATCCATCTCATGGTTCCACATCCTGGCGTCAAAGATTTCTTGACCAATCGAGACTTAAACGAAAAAAGAGTGGGATGGATCACCAAGGTAATGGAGTACGACATAGACATCAAAATCACCAAGTTGGTGAGAGGAAGGGGCCTGTGTGAACAGCTAGCCATAGATTTGAGACAAAAGGATGAAGACAGCTTGCTAATCCATGACGCAGCCACTGCAGAAGAACCAGCTGTCGTAAGAGATTGGACACTGGACATGAGGCATTTCCTTCTTACGGGCGAATGTCCACAGGGTCTCGATAGGGCCGAAAGAAGGTATTTTAAACTTCAGTCCCTTCCCTATGTTTTGATTGATGGAGTATTATTTAGGAAAGATCTCTCTGGGGTTCTCCTGAGATGCATTGACTCCAGTAAGGCTGACAAGGTATTGGCTGAGTTTCACGATGGGCCGGCAGGTGGCCATTTCGCCCCTAAGACCACAGTAGCAAAAATAATGAGAGATGGCTATTTCTGGCCCACTCTCTTCAAGGATACCCATGCTTGGGTAAGAAAGTGTCAGAAGTGTGCACTCTTTGATGGAAAGTAGCGATTGGCTGCCATGCCCCTACAGCCCATTCAAATTGAACAACCATTCATGCAGTGGGGCCTAGATTTCATAGGGATGATCAATCCTCCCTCTAGTGCTGGACACAAGTGGGTCCTGACTGCTACGGATTATTTCACTAGGTGGGTGGAAGCCATTGCTTTGAAAGAAGCAAATGAAAGCGCGGTCTTGGATTTCTATGAGGACTTAGTGACACGTTTTGGGGTCCCAGCCACTATAATCTCAGATAACGCCTTGGCTTTTCTAGGGACAAAAACTAGTGAATGGGTGCTAAGGTATGGTATATACCTCAACACCTCGTCAAATTACTACCCGCAAGGGAATGGACTAGCTGAGTCCACTAACAAAAATTTGATCAGGATTATAAAGAGGACCATGGAAGAAAATCAGAGAACTTGGCATACCAAGTTGAAAACAGCTCTATGGGCCGATCGAATCACCTCGAAAAGGTCAATCAGAAATTCTCCATACACGCTTGTGTATGGAAGGGAAGCAAGGCTTCCTATCTCACTCGAATTTCCAGCACTGGACCTTGTTCATCAACTGCAGCTAGAAGAAGGAAACAGCATGGAGGTCAGATTGTGTGAACTAATGGAGCTCCAGGAGGTAAGGAATCAGGCCATGGTCTCTATGATCAGTCGCCAGCATCAGGTGAAAAGACATTTCGACAAGAAGTCTTCGTCAAAGAATTTTGCTGAAGGAGACATTGTCTTAAAATGGGACGAGGATAGAGCTAAGCCTGGTAAACATGCAAAATTTGATGCCCTCTGGAGTGGTCCTTACATGATTACTCAGTGCAAGCAGCATAACGCATTCCAGCTCTCCAAGTTGGATGGCAAAGAATTACGTATCCCAGTCAACGAGATACATCTGAAGCATTGCCACTAAATTTTGGTTCGGCTGTACATAGTTTTTCCCTTGTTTTTCTTCCCTATTTTCCCTAAGTGCAGTTTGCACAGTTAGTTGTTTTTAGTCTTGTGTGTTCCCTTTTGCAGTGGGGATAAATTCTATATATTTTGATTCTGGGATTATCAAAGCTATTGTGAACTCGCTTCAAAGTTACCATCCGACTCCGCACCCAATGGATATGCAAGGCAACTGGGTTCTAAGCATAGCAGGCACGCTTCCCCCGTGAGTCGCCAATTTGTTGACCCAATTTTTCCCCTCAGGCAAAATCTCGGTCACCTCCTACACCTGCTTCACAGGCCAGTCATTTCAGGTTACAAGATCCACCTTCAGGTTTTGACAGCGCAGTTGCAGAGCATTGGTCACGAAAGGCAGCGAAAGGCAGTCTTCAAACATCTAGGAGACAAAGAGGAAAAAAGCTAGAGTGTTCGACACTTAGGCAAAAAGAGGGCAAGAAAAAATGCAGAGGGTGGCAAAATCGCCGCCCACTACAAGGGCGGGTAAAATGAGCCCACCTATAAAAAATATGCAGAGGGCGGCAAATTCGCCGCCCACAACACAAGAGGCCGTGGACATCGGCCGACACCGATAATATTGCCGTCGTCGGCACCCTACATGAGCCGACATCGGTAGAACTGCTGGCGTCGGCAGAATAGCGGCAGGCACGAAAGTCAGAAAAGCCCTCCCTAAGGCAAACCCCGCCCTATGGCGGCGAATTTGAAAACCCCGCCCTAAGGCGGTGAAATGGAAAACCCTGCCCCATGGCGGGGGAGGAGAAATTGCCGCCCAGAGTATAATACTGCCGACGTCGGCAGCTTTCATGAACCGACGTCGACAATTAGGCCGCAGTCGGCAGCTTATCGGCCGACGTCAGCAAGAGTTCTATATAAAGTCCATGCAAAGGGCAGTAAAATCGCCGCCCACTACAAGGGTGGCAAAATTCACTTACAGTGCACAAGAAAAAGCCCGCCCAGCCGCCGGAGAAGACCAACACGCAAAATGAGGCAATAAGCATGGCCTTGGCAGACTTGTGATGTCATCAATAGTGTTTTTCACACTTTTCAATGAAACTTCTCTTGGCTCTTCTGCTATAAATACTCAGACTTAGCCATTTCTCAGGATCTTCTTGACTTTTGTAAAGAGCATTGCTCTCCAAATTTTCCACCTGAATCAATAAAAGACAGTTTTTACCTCTATTTTGGATGGATCTTTCAGTGTATGCGTTGAATGTTAATCTGTGTCCAGTCATTGTCTCTTGATGCTCTCACAGGTTCAACACCAGCAAACCTGTGATCTACAAAGTGCCACTGTCTGTTGCTGCCAGGAGTAGAGTTCTGTTCTGGAGGTATGGAACAGGTGAGGTCACTTACAGTGTGTATTTTTCAGCACCTTGGTGAGTCCCTTTTCTTGTGCTTTCCATAAGAACCTCCCTGTCATCCCAGAGACCTGGTCTTTTCTGCCAGATCTGAGTGTATGTATGTTTTTCCCTGATTCTGAGAGTGGATGTGGAAGGTCAACTTGTTTTTGGTGTATCACCTCTTTTAGAGTAGGTCGTTTGCTTTCTTGCACTCCTTTCCCTTTTCATCCCCCCCAGTATACCTATATACCTATATTTTGCATTACCTGAAACAAACAAGATATATCAGAGGGAACTAGCCCATATCTAGAGACTCCCCTCTCCTGCTTCGCCATCCCACAGGTGAGAGAGGGGTTTCCATGTTGCGGGGAGAGGGCAGGAATCTGCTTTCCTGCCACTGGGTGCACTTTCCAGCGTCAACAGATAGTTCTTACATAGGTTCAATAACTCCCCTCAAAAGAGGGGGAATTCATATATATCAAGCCATATGAATGCACTCAAAGTAAAATTTCCATCACATAGGCATAGAATACAAATCTCAATTTTAGTAAAACATAGTGGAAAATAATCAAACATAGATCAGAATTAGTTGGCAGAAAAATAGCACAATAGGACACTAGCACCAAAAGTGGACACTAGCATCACAATGATATTATCCAAGATATGGAACTATTGTACAATAGCCCCAAAAGTATAAAAATCTATATTTTCTAGAAATGCACAATAGTTACAATCCAAGTTTGCACATGCTATAGATTACCATTGTTTACTCAATTTTGCTTAATTGTACACAAAATCATACCAATTTGATCATATTGGGGGCATCATGCATGGCATGAGAACTCCCATTTCAATTTCAAATACTCATATATGCATTATTACAACTCAATCTAGAATCCATATGTTTAGATATCATACTTGGGGGCATGTGCATGACACATTATTTTTATATGCTCACTTATGTACCAGTTGATAAAATGGAATGACAAACTCCATGTCATTTTCTATGTTCTTAATCCAAACATCATTTGCACTATTTTATACCAGATTTGATGCCTTACTCTATTTGGTCCCTAAACTACATACATGAGTGCCCAAGGAGGCCCCTAGGATGATTTTCATTCTAGAGTTATCGAGTGGGTGCATAGTCATTATATATAATTTTAGTTATAATCATACAACTTTAGTTACATTACACAATTTGGTTACAAATGAATCTACTACACATGGGTAGGCAATGATGGATTCATAGTCTACTTGAGGTCTTGAGCCACCTACATAGGAGGGTTGGATAAGCCATCAGTCCAATACAAGTTATTCACGGGTCATGATCCACCAAACATGGGTGGGAAATAATGGATTTAAAACTAGATTGAGTTCTTGATCCACCCACACATGGGGATTGATCAAGCCATCATCTCAATCCAAGCTATTCACTAATTGATAACTATCTATATGCACACATAGGATGTCACCAAGTTTATGCATTGGTTCACATACCTAGTGAGATGTACTCATTCATTTCATCTCTCTTATCTCTTTACTCAGTTTCATATTTGATTTTGATATCTCTTATGTAAGGACTAATATATGCACATTTTATTTTCAAGACATGCAATAGAGCATGCTTCACATACTCATATCCAAATTCATATACTTGGCCTCACAAGTAAGTCCAAGTATGCTTATTTTTCCTTTATCCTAGTCATTTCACTTTACTGCATTTATAGAATAAAGGTGGGACAAATGTAATCATCTAAAAATGAAACTTAAGTGCTAAGAGTGTTACTTGAAACCACCCATTCCTATCTTATCCCTAGACCCATCTTAGGGCTTATTTAAACACTTATCTAGATTTTTTGTAGGCCACACACATCCCTAAACATCCCAAAATTAGTCCTAGACCCTTCCTTAGGCATTCAGGCCCCTAGTGCCTCAATTTTTCCACAAGACATTAGTGCCATAAGTGAGCAATAGTGTCATAATTTTATTGTCCTATTTTGGTGTTATTATCCTTTTCCCTCTTTTGAGCTCCAACGGATATATTTTTAATTCCTAAATCACCTAAGCTCAACCTAGACCTATTTCAAACCACACACAAGCACTAGATCAATATATATACATGGTTTTAGCCCTTTATCCACTAGATAGAAATTATATTTGAATACACACAAAGGAATTCATAATTAGTATCAAGGTTACCAATTCCTATTATGCCCTACTTCTGCATATAGTCATCTATAGCCTTCCTAATCTCAGAATACTCATATTTTTAATCTCAAGATCACTCAAATCACTCAACCCAATATTAATATTAGCTTCACTTGTACTTGCACCAATACTTAGGTGTGAATAACTACATCAAGATTGATCCCTCCTTAGAGTATTGGTATGTAGGCAACTCTCATCACAAGGGGTGTTGAGGATGCCTAGCCTACCCAACTAACACCATAAGTTTACTACTTGTGCGAAGTTGAATTCCTTAATCACATGTAGGTATAGGTTTTGCATACAAAATCAATTATAATAGGTCACAAATAATGAATCATGATCTATCCACATAATAAATGGCTTGACAGACTCAGACAAAGGTGCTCCTACAAGCTCAAAATAGTTACTACATAGAGGAAAATAACACCATAAGTGGACACTAGCACCAAAACACTACTATCCATGGTAAGGAGATATTATCTAAGAGGGGTTTTGATACTTGGATCCTATTTGTGACACTCAAAATAGCTTTTATACCATTTTTTAGCCTTCAGATCTTTCATCTCAGTCAGTTTCAAGATAAGTATTAATTTATATCCTTCATTTCCATTATTAGAAATATGAGTTTAGATCAGTTCTTTTACACGTTAGTGTTTGTATTTATTGCATATTTTATACTTTGATTTACTATTCTCAGACCTTTTAATGACCTACGGCTTACAATCCATAAATCCTAAAAATTTAATTCAATTTCCAACAATGAATTAAATTTTTTTTTACAAACACACATAAACAGGTGAAACTAATTATAATAAAATGCAGGGCAATATCACTATTTTTGGGGAATGATTCCACCAATTAATAGATCATTTCTGCTACTAACTTGGGAACAAATTTTTTATAAATTTTAAAGGAAAAGAGATGAAATTAAGATTAATTTTGAGCTAATTTATATCTTAAATGTGGAATATGTTGTTTCAAAGTAGAATGTGGGGTATTGATCTCAACAGGCATGCCATATGTAACACATGATTATAATGGCTTAGTTGTGGATTAGTACAAAATAAAAAATAATTGAAAACACATCACTAACCTAGGCATGGTCCTCTAATTGAGCAAGATGAAAGAAAGAGAAAATAAATAAAGAAGAAGACAAACAAATTCAATTGTATACCTTCCCTTTTATCTCCTCCTTGCTGGAAAAGAAACATGATGGTGCTTAGATGTAGTTGAAAGAGTCTTTGATCAATGTTGTATTGTCATTTTGACAACATTTTTCTTTACACTATGGATGATTTGGATGAAAATTTGATATTATTGATGTGAGAGTAGCTCTCCAAAATGGTAGAATTCCATTGTGTTATCAAGACTTGTTTGAATGAAGAGGAATCCCTCCAATTTATAGACTTGGATGATGAATGTGGACCATTGGCTCAAGATGAAAATAAATGGATGAAGATCAATCCTGAATCATCATAAATGAGAGAGATAGAGTGTGTAAGAGGGAGAGATGGAGTGTGGAAGAAAGAATTGAGTATGGAAGGAAATGTAAGAGCTTGTCATAAACCTTTCTCACACACTATCTGATTCCATTCAATTTCCTTGGGAAAGAGGAAGATTTAATGAATTTTTAATTGGAAAGTTGTTATGTGGTGAGGAAATTAGGAGTTTATGAATATAGAAAATATGAATTTCTAAAATCTATGGAATTTTTCATTAGAATATGAGATTAAATAATTAACAAAGTATGAATGTTAGTGTGAATAGAAGAATTGATTAGGTGATTTATGATGATGTTAGTGGATAGTTAAAATCAACATAAAGTGTCCAATTTTAGGCATCTATGCATCCACATGATTAGAATCTCACATTTTAATTACCTTAAATTTTTGATGTAGGAGCATCCAAGGCATAAGAGAAATATTGGATTGCCAAAAATAGGTATGTAGTTTTGTTGGTTTCCAATAAAGAGTCTCACAATAGTTTTCATAGACTTCTCAGGCTTAATTAGGAGGATCATAAAGTTGATTGTGTTATGGTCACATATATTATATTTTCAATCTCATTTTCAAGGTTCATGAGGTCACTTTAATATGACTAAGTCACAAGGGCCACACATTATTCTTAAGTCTATCAATGACCATAATTAAAATATAGTTGAGATCATAGTTCACAGTAACCACTTCTTAGTCCCAAGGTTTGGTGGAGGTCACATGAACATTGGAGAAGTGATCATGGTTACATGGAAGTCACTCATAATACTTGTTAATTTTTAAATTGATTCATGACTAATTCCTTATGACAAGTTGATAGGCAAAGGCATCCATCAAATTTAATGCCATGTTCACATGTCTCTTGGAAACTATGCATAGTTAATGGTTTGGTAAACATATAATTTAGTTTCAAGTTCATGAGATGATGGTTTTAAGCCCATAAAATTTAATAGGGAGTTCATAGGGTTCACAACCTTAATAGTTTTCCATGAATTAGTCAGGTGGTCACATAAGTCTGAGAGCCTAAGATCATGACAAATGTCACAATCACAACCTATAGAGGTCGCAAGTTAATGGTGGTCATAGCTTGGTAGATGAATTGAGAATTATAAATAAGAATTAATGTTTCCATAGGTTTGCAAACAAAAAGAGAAATCATAGTGTAAAGGGGTGTAGATATTAGGGATCACAAATGGAAATAATAAATCCACAAGTCCATGGAGACCTTAGAAACCATGGGGAATGGCATTAAATCCAACTAAAAAGATACCACCAGATCATGCCATATTGCACAATCATGTGATCGATGCAATCATTGTTCATGGTTGGTATCACAATGATGGGAATGACACAAATAAATTTGAATGGCCATAATTTTCATGGGATTGCACCAAATGAGTTGTTTATGGTCTCATTCGAAAGTTGGGAATGGGAGATTTTAATAACCAATGGCCATGGGTCATAAAATATCTTGTAAAGGAAACTTTTTTTCTAGGAAAGAGGAAGATATTGTTTCAAATAATGATTCAATTATCTCTTGATTAGGGGAACAAATATGAAGAAATTAAATCACCTAAGACCCAGGGAAATAAAAAGGGCGGCAATCATAGAGAAGATGCTCCTCACTAGTAAGAGGGAGTTCCCCACTAGTAAGAGGAAAATTTTCCAAGTGTGAAGATTAGAGAAAGAGATTAGAGATTAGAAAGGGACCACACATTTATAGAGTTTCTAATAGTGAGTGATTTTAAATCCCCCAAAGGCTTAGATATAGAGAATATAATAGCTAGTAGAGAGTCACTATAATGTAGATGTCGTATGAATGTTTTTTATTGCATGACTTTGGATGCACATACAAGGGTATCCATTTAGTACTATGACTGCACCAAGATTCAGTCTAGTAGCTTGAGGGAATGACTTTGATGAAGTTCTCCTATCTTTATACTTGTGAATGGTTGCCTTTTGGTGACTAGTTCCTTCTCATTTGATCTAGATGGCATGATAATAGCCTCACATATTGAACTTATACTAAACATAGAACATAATTTTGGATGTGATCCTTGAGCCAACAAAGAAACAAGTCATTCAAATTTTCATCCATGATTGTCTCCATTTGCAAGAATGGATTCTAGAATTATTGAATATGATCCATGATAAATTTGTTTGGCACAGTTTCTAGTAACTTGAATAAGTAATTCTCTTTAGCATTGTTGCATTAGTGAAACTATAATTCACCAGTTGACACTGAGACCCTTCTTCTTCTTCTTCTTTTGAGCATACATCCATCGATACCAAATGAATTTCTCAGGTTTCAAACATAAAATGACCATTACCACATTATGTCCATATGGAATTTAATGTACATCAACAATTTTTTAATTTGGTAATCCCATTGATCGGATCCTTCCCATCAAACTTACACATTTCCACTTTTGATAAAAATTTTCATGGCCTCGAATGGAAAACAACCAAAGGCAGAGACTGGTTTGTATTTGGGCTTGCATTGGGTTGACTAGAAGATCCATATTGGTTGGTCTCAACATTAGTGAATTACAGTTAATTTGTGGATTTAGTTGTAAATTCTACATCCAATTGAGTCTTTTCCTAAGTTCATCTAATTGGTGATTGATTTTTTCCACATCTCCTTTACTAGCCATATCAGAATATATATTTACACAATGTACTGAAGTTGGCTCACTTTGTGATTTGTCAAAAAAAAAATTGGAACAAAAGATCCACTATTTCCTATTTTTTACTCCATCTCCTTTGTGTTAGGAGTTTTTCTCAGAGTTTTAGAACCCTTTCCCCGAGCCCTAGTGTGTAGTACTACAGTACAAAGACTTGACAATGTAGAATTGATTTTCACTATTGACTAAAATTTGACCAAACAATAGCCTTAGGTCAGTCTCAAATCTAAAAATTTAAAGAACAAATCAAAAATAGATTTTTTAGAGTTTTCAAAAAATGTAAAGAAAACATTAAAATATTAAAATTACAGCTTGTAGAGTGAATTTAAGAAAATATTAAAATAAAAAAACTCAGTCAAAAATTATCAGCAAATTTTAATTTTTTACTATAGCTTTCTTAAATGATTCTCCAACTTCAGAGAAAGAAATTGTAGAAAAATTTGTAATGATTTGTAAGATTTACATGTTTTTTTCAAAATTAAGGGTTCGATCACACTTTTGCCTAAATCAATGCTCTGATACCACTTGTAACGAAATTATTCTACCACTAAAGTATAATCAAAGTTATAGATCACAATATAATTGAAATAAGAACAAAATAATGAAACATATTACTAAGTCACTTTGAGGGGAAAACCTCCACAACCTTACAATAAGAACAAAATTTGTAGTATGATGATAGACTACTAACCACTACCTCTTATATATGCCTAATTATTCTACAAACATATTATATGCTAACTATACTAATAATATGAAGCTATGCAAATGGTCAGAAGACTTAATTAAAGGTTATGATAGTTACAAGTTAGCGTTACATATCCTAATATATGTTATAGGTTAAGGGCATATTAATATTCATTATGACATTTAAGTTCATATTAGCTTCACATTGTATTGTACAAAATTGCCTAGTAAATAATTTATTATAATTATTGGAGTATTGTTTTTTATATTGTATATTGTTGAAAACCCTCAAAAATATCAAGGAAGCTTGGGTATTTCATAGTGTAATGTAATCCTTAAAACACATTGTTTTCTTCATCATTTTCAAATCTAATTACTTGACTAAAATAAAGAAAAAAAGTATATTTTTTTGACAATCAAATCAAAATATTTCAACTTCAATATAATAATATAATTAGATTGAGATCATTTATCATGAATTACCAAAAAAAAATCAATAAAAATAAAAATCATTAATCAATATAATATATAACCAATCCAAAATAAAGAAGCCTTTAAGCGGTTTTAAAAAACACGTGTATAAGATATTTATACTAATGAGCGTTCAACAAAGCAAGAGCTACGTGGTTGGCTTCATTCATATTTCGGTACGACTTGGAGACGTGAAACCTCCGACCATTCGGGTAAGAAATTTGTGGTGATTAATCACCCTACATATCATTCATTCTTTTCCTTTCCCAGAGCAGACAGACAGACAGACGCAAGTTTCTATAATGCTTGCATTGGTGTGGATGCTGAATGCTGGTGGGCCAACGCAAGTAGAGTTGAAGTTGAGAGTGCATCAACGGACATCTGCTGCTGGGGTGAAATGCAGAGCTGCAATGGCCACTGTTGTTGTGGATCCCTTACACAAACCCGTCTTGTCTTCTTCAGAGCAGAAGGTGTATGATGTTGTGCTCAACCAGTCTGCTATGGTTAAGGAGAGGAACGGGAATGGGAATGTGTTTTTGGATGTCAACCCTGAAATTCTCTCTGCTTCTACCATCGAACTGCTCAATGAAGCCTATGAACGTTGTGGCCAAGTCTGTGCTGAGTATGCTAAGACTTTCTATTTAGGTATTCTTCATCATCATCATGCTTTTCGCCCAAATTGTTTTTTCATGGTTTCTGTGTAAGTTTCATCTTTGTAAATTCAGCTTCGTCCCATTTTTTAGATTGTTTGAAGATATTGTGAAAGTTTGGGTGATGTTAACACTAGAAACGTGGTATATTGAGAGAGAGGATTAAATGGATCAGTTTTGTGCCATTTTATGAATTGTAAAATAAAATCCCGAATTTCAAAATTCAAAAAAACAAGGCGGCGAAAACTATATCGCCTGTAAATTCAGTTTGGTAAAGTAAATTAAGCTTGAACCAATGTAGTTACTCTTGGAAAATATGCAACCCAGAATTGAAAGCAGGTGCTTGTATTGTGCTCCAGGATTTACTGTAGTGATACTGATAGTCTGATATAAAATGCAAAAATACTTATTGAAAAATACTGATGATGATTAATGAAACCTCACTGTTGACATTGAAAGCAGTGTTGACATTAATAGTTTGTTTTAAGAGAAGGATTTGAAAAAAATAAGTAACATGATTAGTGGAAGAACAGTCATCGCTAGCCTCCAGGAACATAAGTGGAAATGGTGAATCAGTGGCTCTGGAGTCTGGCCTATCCATGAGTTTTTCTTCTTGTCTTCACGGAATCCTGAAGTGAGGTTCTATCGTGCAATGGAGGGGGAATTTGAATTACTTTCATTTTGTAGTATTTTTATTAGTTTAAACTTTAAACATATAGCATAACAAAATACGAGTACATTTTGAAGATATGATGGAAACGAGTTGAGATTTACCCATAATTTATCAATTGGAGAAAAGGGGTTTCTAGGTTACAGAGTACCACAAATAAATCCAGTCAATGTACCTGTAAAAAATAATTATACATGGTAAAAAATAAGCACATAGTAGGCTATGATTAGATTTCAATCCCATTAGATACAAGAATGTGATAGATGTACAGAACGAAAACATTAATATGTTCAAATATGTTTTACGGCAGTATGCTCAGATGCTTCATACAATACCAAATTTAAAAGAGAGGGAGGGAACGGAAAACACTTATACACTAGCTTACTGAGTTGAGTGTTTATCTATCCATCTCTCTCTCTCTCTCTCTGTGCGCTTGTGTGGGGGATTGGCAAGACTCAATTTACTTCCAATCTTTATTACTTTATATCTGTAAACATATTGCAGTAATGATTAGAATACTTTTGTTGAGTGTCCTATCCTGCTACTCTTTACTTGTAATGTGAAAAGTCCTGTCTTTGCAGAGTTTCAGACAAACTATGAATCAAAACTAGTTTTCAAATCCCCCAAGTATTCTAACTTATCACACTCTTCGTCGAATCATCATCACACTCAACTCTTACTGGTTGCTGAATAACTTATTACTAGAAACTTGACCATAACCTACCATTTCTTATTCTTGTAATAATACTAATAACAAGAACCTATATACTTTCTTGGCTTTTGTACCTTTTATATTTCTCATTGTGTTTTCGGATTCTCGTTTTTGGTAGATAGCTTCATAGATTCCCTTTTATATCGAGCGTCTGCTTTTCATTCTTTTACTCCCACGGTCCTTGTCTTTATACTATCTGCAGGTTGTACTCGTACAAAAATGTCGCTACCTTCATCTCACTTCATTGTTGCAGGGTTGTGGGTTCATGACTTCCCTTCCCTAAAGATGTTACAAGAATCCAAAAAGTTTAATATTAAAGTCTGCAAAACCCACAATGGTGTCCAAAATTTTGATTGCAGTGTATGTCCTATGTATGTTGTCTGTAGGGTGTGAACCCCCGTGAACCCCCGTGCGTCTAATTCGGTCAATTTTCCATGAAGCCCTTCTTGAGCATAAGGATTTACCCTATGGAATGGCATGGATGTGAATTTCTCTCTCTTGTCCTAAAACATTAGCAAATGATGGACGATTAATTTAACCTTCAAGTTCTGTAATACCTGTCGTTTGAAGGACAACAATTTGATGTGTTGTTTTGTTTGTTTCAGGAACATTGCTGATGACCCCAGCGCGAAGGAAAGCCATTTGGGCAATATACGGTGAGTTCAAAGCCCTATAGTAATCATTATCAGATGGATAAAAAATAAGAATTAAACAGGATCTGTGAGATGATAATTAGGAGCCCTGTATGTATGGGATGCCAATATTCTGTACATATAATGAGGTCAAAGGGAAATTGTTGTCAGGAATTGTTATGCTTGACAGGCCCAAGAGGACACAAATTAAATATCTTAAATGCACCATCTGTTACTGGGCATATAATCTGCTGTTTTTTATCATACAACCTTTAAAACATGTACATAAAAACTGACATATTTTCACGGAAATGGAAATACCATAGCAATGACTGGTAGCAGTTGTTTTGGATTTGAATTCTCTTCAATTTGACTCCCTTGTTTTCTGTGGTACTGATGCCTTTTAAGTAAGCAAGCCTAAATATGGAAATGAAGCTTTGAATTTGAAGTCATCTTATCCATTTTGAATAGTTTTGTGTCTGTATATTACTTACTTGTATAGTTTCTGATCGCATCAACTTGGTTTCCATATCAAGGCTAGAATGCATCCCCTCTAACCCAGAGTCAAGCATTCTATATCTTCAGTTTGATTATAGTTAAGAAGGGGAAATGTTTTGTGCACCTTTTTGGGTAGACTTAACGTCAATACTTGTATAAGTGATGTTCATATAATGAAAAAAAGAGATTAACTGAAATGAGCTGCCTTACCTATATTTAATATGTGTGCAAATGCAACAGTGTGGTGCAGGAGAACGGATGAGCTTGTCGACGGTCCCAATGCTGCGCACATAACACCTGCAGCACTTGATCGATGGGAAAAGAGGCTACACGATCTCTTTCACACTAGACCATATGATATGCTAGATGCAGCTTTATCCGACACAGTTTTAAAATTTCCACTTGATATTCAAGTAACTATTCCTGTTCGACTTAAGATTTATTCAAAGAGTTTTAAATGGAAAGTGTAAGAAGCCAGCAAAACGTAACTGGGATCCTTTTGTATTTTTCAGCCTTTCCGAGATATGATTGAGGGTATGAGAATGGACCTAAGAAAGTCACATTATAACAACTTTGATGAGCTCTATCTTTACTGTTACTATGTAGCTGGCACAGTAGGCTTAATGAGTGTTCCTGTGATGGGAATATCTCCAAATTCCACAGCAAGGACAGAAAGTGTTTACAATGCTGCTTTGGCTCTGGGAATTGCTAATCAGCTAACAAACATTCTACGTGATGTTGGAGAAGAGTAAGCATTAATCATGTATTGCAACCTTTTTTTGGGTGGCAGTGGCAATTATTTAGTTTATTGTCTTATGAATCAGTGCTCGGCGTGGAAGGATATATATTCCTCAAGACGAACTTGCACAGTTTGGACTCTCAGACGAAGATGTATTTGGTGGGCAGGTGACTGATCGATGGAGAGCTTTCATGAAGGATCAGATCAAAAGAGCAAGGCTGTTCTTCGATGCTGCAGAGGAAGGTGTCCCTGAGCTTCATGAAGCCAGCAGATGGCCGGTATGATACTTTCTCTCTCTCTCTTATTCATGTGTTGTTGCCATTGCAAAAGCTCAATGCTGCTGCTGCAGGTGTGGGCTTCGTTACTCCTTTATCGTCAGATATTAGATGCAATTGAAGCAAACGACTATAATAACTTCACCAAGCGAGCATATGTTGGAAAAGTGAACAAGTTTCTTTCATTGCCCGCTGCTTATACTCGAGCATTTCTCCATCCTAAAATTCTTTCTAACCTTGCTCCGCCATGTTAACAAATTAACAACAGAACTACTTAAGATGCATTGCATTTTATTAATTCTTTTTAATTAAGTCAATAGGCCAAAGATAGGAGACGCTGAGCACCATTCACTTAGTGTTTAAATGGTGTCACATTAAACGTTGAAAATTATTCCAGAGTTGGTTCAATATATGGTTAATATATATTCATTATTTGAATTGGTGGGAAAGTTACATTTGAATTGATAAAAATATTGATTCAATATTTTTATATAATGTACATTTCTTGAAGAGAGATTTTATAATAGTTGTAAATCTTACATGTCATGATATGATTGGTTATTTTACATTATTAGGTAAATGTTAAACATGAATTATATTTTGTACTATTAATCTTTAGTGTAAAAAATTATGTATTTATTATATCAATATATTTTATCAATAGACCAACCCTAATAATAAATTTTTGAGATTTTTTTGTAGAATGTTTTAAAAAAAAAAAAAAAAAAAACAATGTGTAATGAGAGCTTCATTATATATGGTTCAAAGATTTATAAAAAGATTCATTGTATATTAAAACAACCAACTCTAATATCAAACTGAAAGACCTCAATTCTCTTTAATTAAAAAATTATATATATATACATGTGTGTGTATATATATGAATGAACGTGTGTTATAAATTAAAAAAAATAAAACAATGTAATTTAATTAACCCAAACAAATACAATACAATTAAAGGATAACTATGAAAGTCATGTAAATTATTTTTCATTAAAAAATTAAAATCCAAAGTAAATTAGCAGGGGTAATCATTATTATTTAATTTCATCATACTTTGTACTTTATAAACTTGTAGTGTACAAAATATTACTTTCTAAAACTATAGAATATAAATGTTGTAATTTCATAAAGTTTCATTTTAAAACTTTTAATTGAAGCCTTTGAGGTTTGAAATTCACAGATTTTTCAAATTGATTGTTAGGTCTTCAAAGCTTCTCTACCATTGATCCCAAATTAAATCTCAATGTAACAGTGTTAGAGGGTGGTTCTATGGAGGGGGCAACTGTAATTATTTGTAGTTGCAGGTGGTTTCATGTAATTTTAAAAAAATTCAACTGTAAAAAATTTAATATTTTTTTCAAAAATAGGAGCAATAACTGCAAATAAAAGAGATTTTCAGAGATGAATAAATGTTGGGGGCAAGAATTTGTAGCACCTACAGAGAAAATTTAGGCACAAAAAAAGTACTTTATAGCCAAAAAAAATTAATGTTATAATTTTTTTAATATTCAAATCTCCTAAATTTCATGTGCATGGAAAATCTTTGTAGTTTTAAGAATCCATGGGACTACTTTACTGCATAATTTATCCTAAATAATCTCTGCAGCACCCAATAATTTTTTTTTGCAATTGCAGTACCATAGGACCAGGGCCTTAGAAAGCCTAATTAAAAAGAATTTAGAAGCAATTAATATTTAAATTTGACTAGATCTTAACTTGAAGGAAATAAAATTCTTTAGTCTTATAAAGTTACCCCTACTATCAATCTTCCTCAAAGTTTCCATCTAACAACTCAAGGTGCATGTTAAAAAGTAACAAATTGTTGGGTGCTCGATGATCCGACAATCATGGTGCATTCATGGATACACATGGAAGACAATTGTAAATCAAAGGGAGATGTGAGGTTTGACACCTTCATAAATTTATCCAGCTTATTAATTTTTTAATATTAATGATGTATGATACATAAAGAGCATAAGAGTAAGAGCTAAAAGAAAAGGCCTTAATAAATGAATTGATGGGGTCAAGCCCCATAAAGTACTAAGATATGAATATAGAACATCCACGCATGACAAAATGATGTTTCTTTGAAGGGAATTTGGGATATATCAATCTACCAAGTTTTTGTTTATGTTGATCTTATGCAAGCATTTAGATCTAATAGTGGACGGATCCATATGAAGGACAACCCTACCAGTGTCATCTGACATCAATATAAGTAGTCCCTATAATGAAATGATAATAATAATTGGGATTTTAGCCCAAATAATTGAATTTTGACATTATTCACATGATACAGATAATTTCTATCTCAAGATGTTATACTTATGTGATTCACAAATTAGCTTAAGAGCATAAAATGCATAAGTAATTATATATGGAGTATCTAAGGTATTCAATGAAGCATGAGGTGATCATTCGACATGAGGGAGATGTTTTCAATCACATGGAAACACTTGTCAGGCCGTGAAGTTAATTTTGTGCCATGTAAATTTATGCATGTGACACATTGTAATTCCTTCAACATCATTTAGATTTTATATATTAACCATCCTTTCACTAAATTTGGACTTATCCACAAAATCTAGACTTCCAGTATCACTAGATTTTGGAATTATCAATGTTAAAATGTGCTAATATTGGATTCTAATATTACTAATAATAGATTACAATATTACCAATATTGGACTCCAATATTGCTAATATTAGATTTCCATATTCCTAATATTAGATTATGATATTCTTAATATTGGATTCTAATATTCTTGTTATTAGATTCCAATATTTCTATTATCGGATTCCAATATTTATATTATTTGATTTCACTTATCACTTTGTAGTTCTTCACTTTTTTATTCATAACTTAATAACAATGATGGAAACCTAGTGGCCACTAGTTTCCCAACATTAGTATTTAGATATAATAATTGTTGGGAGCCTAACGATTGCTAGATTGTAAAAAATCATCAATAGATATAACGTTTGTTTAGAAATTAAGAGTCACTAGGTTCTTAACATTTTGTTATTTACATAATAAGATTTTTGTTTGGATTTGGTTAATTAATAGATCTATTATGAACCTAGCAAATACTAGGTTTATCTCATTGTTATTTATTTATTAAGTTTGTTGGGAACCTAGCAGTTGGTAGGTTCCCATTATTATTATTATTATTATTATTATTATTATTATTATTATTAAGATATTAAGATTGATGGGAACCTAGTGGTTGTTATGAAAGATAACAATAAATTAATAGATCTGAAAAGAAAATAATGGTCACTAGGTTCTCATTATTGTTATTCATATATTAAGTTTATTGTGAACTGTTGACCAATTTTTGCCCAACAGGCAAAATTTTTGGTCCCCTTCTGCCTCTTGTTGTTCTAGGCCATTTCTTTTGATTTTGTACAGGTCCTATAAAATCTATGGACTCTGTAGGAATATTTTCTAAGGATTCAGTAGTTCCCTTCAGACTTCATATTTCTACAGACTCAGTTGGTTCAGTCATTTGCTTCAACTGGATGGTTCATCGGCACTTGGTTCATCCATCTTCAAGTTTAAACGGCCTTGTTTCAAGCTTTGGTTCAATGGTTTGGTTCGATGAGTTCAGTTCAAGGCCACTGGTTCAACATTGGTTCAACGCCCGGTTCGAAAGATTACTTCGTTCATCAGCCTAGTTCAATCAGTCAGCTCATTGGCAAGTTCATTGGCGCGTAATGGTTGAACCACTTGAACCGTTGAACCATTTTTGGTTCAACGGCTTAGTTCAAGGGTATGCCCAGTTGGTCGAAGGGCAGTCCGAAGTTCAAATACCCTCGCAGAGGGCAGGTACTTCAAAGGAAAAGGACCGAGTAAGTTCAAATTTGTTTAAGTCGTGAATTCCTTCAGACTTTTTTCTTGAAGGAATTCTTTCAGACAAAAAGTTTGAAGGAATTCGGGCCGCAGTTCAAAACAAAAGGCCAGGGCCGGGGAGAATTTTCGTGGACTTTTTGTTCGCAAGAAATTATCTACGAATAAAAGCCCGCGAAAAATATACAAAGCACGGACAGACCTGGGAAAATTGTTCGTAGACAAAAGTCTGCGGGAAAATGTTTGCAGACACAAGTCTGCGGGAACCCGAGAGGCAATCCGAAGGAACAAAATGACCCGCTGAAGGACCCCGAAGGGTAGGTACCCTTGCGGGGGACTCTCGGCTAAATACAAAGGGCACTTTCAAAGGTCGGAGGGTCACCTTCCCTTCGAGAAGGTGCTAGGAAGAGACAAAAGGCAAAGGAGTGCCCACAGAGAGGGTCGAGGAAGACAAAGCCCAAAAAGGACCTGATGGCATTTTGATCGAGATGAGGACATCCTGAAAGCTGCCAAATATGAAGAAGTGAATTAGTCATTGGTTTTCAAAGCAGTGATGACCGCGAGAATGTCAAAATTAACAAAGTGAAATAGTTGTTTGCTTTCAAAATGAAAGAGCGCTAACCATGGAAGGCCCAGAAATGCAGTGACCTACCAAAAGTTCACCCCTGAGGGTCGAAGGAGCTAGAAGAGACAAGATAGAGAAAAGACAAAGTGTCAGGCATGTAGCAAACAGGTTGTCCAAGTGGCGAAAGCAAGCACCGATTCGAGAAGTGACTCCAGCAGGTGAAACAGTGACTGCAATTGACCACTAGAAGATGCGAACGACCAATCGTGCACCCCTTTTTCTCCATTTCATATTTATGAGTAGATAGGCTGCGTAGGTGCCTTCAAGAAGCAACCTTGGTTAATGAAGAAATGGCATGGCCATGTCAAAAAGGCGCTTGAAGTCAAAGCCAAGGTCGACACAGCATTTATTTTAGACAGCCTGCTCTTCCCAATGAGGGGACACAAATGGGCCACTTGTAAAAAAGGGGCACCAAAAGGCCTCCTCTCTTCTCCTATATATTGAGGACTTGTCATTTGAGAAAAAAATCTTTCATATTTGTAAGGCGTAGCCCTGGCAAAATTTCCACCTGAATCAATAAACGCATTTTTTTTACCTCTAGCTTGGATAGATATTTCTGAGTATGTCTTGAGTGTTAGTTTGTGTTCAGTCATTGTCTCTTGATGTTTTCACAGGACCAACACCAACATACATGTTTTCTATAAGACGCTATTTCTACAGCTGATAGGAGAAGAGCTACATTTGGAAGTGCAAAAATAGAAGAAATTACTTACAGTGTGCATTTCACAGCACCTTGGTGAAGTTTTGTTCTCTGTATTTTCCATTAAAGCCTCCCTGCCAAGTTTCTTGCAGCCTAGTTCTTCTGCCAAGTCTGAAGTGTATGTATGTGTATGTCTGATTTAAAGAGTGGATGTGAGAAGGTCGACTTATTTTGGTGCATCACCTCCAAAGAGTAGTTTGTTTTCCTGCATATTTCTCCTGTTTCATCCCCCCATTATATATCTGTATACATATGTATGTTAGCACTTGCTGGAATGAACATAATGCATCAAAGGGAGCTAGCCCTTATCTAGAGACTCTCCCCTCCAACTTCGCCAGTCCCACAGGGGAGAGGGGAGTTTCCATAGTTGCAAGGAGAAGGCAGGAGCTCAGGCTCCTGCCAAGGGTGCAATCTTCAGCGTCAACAGTTTTGGCACGCTCGATGGGACATAGTTTTACAACTCAGTAAGGTTTCAAGATTGATGTTGGTCCTGTTACAACAAATCAAAGATTTCTAGCATTTGGCGACTCCACTGGTAAAAGCTTCAGTTTTCCAATCAAGACTAGTTTCTTAACTTTCTATGCCTAAAGTCACCACAAGGTCTGTTTCTAAAGGGGTTCCCTTCGATTTCATTGAGTTGCCTTTAAACTCAGCAAAAAGACTAAGATTTGAAAGGACCCATCCTTATTCAATAAGCCACCCTCCCAAACCTGTTGTAGGGGATGCATACGCAACAGAGCCGCAATTACAGCCCATCCCAGCTATGGCATTGCCCTTTGCGGCTTTTCATGGTCAGAACCCCTTGAATCTCCCACGTTATGATCCAATCCTGGGAACAACCCTCAAAAATGTGCCTTCTTTCAATGGAGAGGGGTCCATCATAGTCATTGAGCACATTAGAAGTATTGCTTACCTCTGCAATATTCACAATGTCACAGAGGAAAATATCACCATTAGATTGCTAGCATTGTCTCTCAAAGGCAAAGCTCTTGACTGGTATGGGACCTTGCCTATAAATTCAATCCATTTTTGAAATCAATTCAGTACTCAGTTGATAGACCGTTTTAGGGAAAAGAGCGATGGCCTCTCGCTTGCTAAGCAGTTGACGACCATAAAGAGAGCTCTGCACGAATATATGCAGGATTTCAACATGCGATTTCAAAAGACTTGGGATAGAATTCCCATCTTGGTAAGGCTGATTCCCAGCTATGCTTTCTTGTATTATTTAAAGGCATTAAACAGTGATATTGCAGTAATGATACAATCCATGGGAGGGTTTATACTACCTACTGCTTATGACATAGCCATAGCAACTAAAAATTGCTTAGTACAGGCTGGGAAAATAGCCCCTAAACCTCACATGCCACTGTTCCTAGAAATCCTACCTCCAATTTAGGTCGTTGCTCCCACATTAGCTCCTCTACCTACCATAGAGAAACTAGCTGCTACTCTATCCAATGAGCTTCATGAAGCTAAGAGTCTATTGCAAAATATGTCAAACAAACTTGTAGCTCTTAAAAGGCAACAGGCTCAAAGCAATAGATTGAATCAGGGATACCATCATTATGGTCAAGCCCCTAGACCCCCTTTACAAAACTATAATCAAGGATAGGGTCAGCTTACTCAAACCAGGCTGTTTCAAAACTACAACTCAGGCCCCCTTTCATCATCTAAAGTCATGGCACTTGTTCAGAACAATCTAGTACATGAACAACCAAGTTGTTTGACCATGGGATATGGTCAGGAATAGGTTGTTTATACAAATGAGATGATGGGTTGTTTCTAGAATGTAGACAATCAGGCAGCCGCTTAACCTCAGGGCTTCGAGCCTTCAATGTAACCCATAACGAGTAGCAATCAGGTCCAGCCTGATTCTACCCTCATAAATCATCTAGAAGGGGAATTTTATTCAGTGAATTATGTAGGCACTGTAGACAATCAGGTTGACTGTGTTACAGACAATCAGGCTGACTGTGTTGCAGCCAACGCAAGATTCAAGAGGAGAGTAATGGGAGAAGCCCAGGTAACTACCCAATCGACAGCTGCACCTTCTCTATCACACTCAAATCAAAAAGCCCTAAATTTTAGACTGCCATCTACACCTTCAACCTCTCAGCCTACAGCTCAAGTTGGAATTAGCCCCAAAGAAAGCTTGAAGGGAGGTAGTTCCCAGGTCAATATAGTGGACCAGATGAAGAAGCTGCATATGAACATTTCTTTATTGGATTCATTGTCTCTACCAGGATAGAAGGACATACTACAGAAAGAATTGCATGAGGTGGATCGACAAACGATCCCAGCAAGCACTAATAATGTCTTAATGATGAATGGACAACCTTCCACTTTAGGTCAGGCAAAGAAGGAAGAGAAAATTCCCCCTTTCTATGTGTCCTTAGTTATAGGGGATTTCTTGGTACACAACTACATCATTGACAGTGGGGCTAGTACCTTAGTGATGCCCAAGTGCATAGATGACAAGCTGGGATTAAAATATGAAGAGATGAATAAGGGAGTCTTGCAGCTAGATGGGACACCTGCAAAAATAGTTGGGATATTGAAGGGTTTAAGCTTGACATTGCATGCTTACCCAACCTTCTCAATTCCCCATGATATAGTGGTAGTAGATGTTCCTCCCTATTTTGCAATTTGCTTATCCAAGGACTTCACGTCAAAGATAGGTGGCTATCTAGCAGTAAATTGGTCCTATCTAGTTTTTAGAACCAAGTATGGGACCAAGGTAAAGATCAAATCTGAGCCACTCTACAAATACCATCTAGAACCATATTCGCCCAAGGCAGCGAATGTCAGTTACACCATTATCGACCCAGAAGAGTCCCAGACAGACCAATCTCCATCCTTTGCTCTCGAAGGAGTTGCAAACTTACTCTTGGATGAGTGGGGAAATGATAACTTCGAACATGATCCTTACAAGTTCATAAAGGAGGCAGGCCTTGGAGTCTACTACATGCATGAAGAGGGTACCTTCATACCAAATATAATGAAGGCAAGCCAAGAGGACCTAGGCCTATGGCAGTTGTATTTTGATGGTTCTAGAAGTAAGCTGGGAGCTGGTGGTGGGGTGATGTCAGTCTCCCCTTCAAAGGAGAGATGCTTTTTAGCTTTCCATTTCTAATTTTCTTGCACAAGTAATGTTGCAGAATATGAGTCCCTTATCCATGGTCTGGAATGGGCAAGAAAAAGAGGGATCAAAGAGTTACAAGTTTTGGGAGACAGTGAGCTGATTGTAAATCAGGTGAAAGGCTTGAATCTGACCAAGAATTCATTGTTGAAGTCATACAAGCATAGGGTCTGGGACTTGGTGGAAGATTTTCTCACTTTCAATATCGCCTCCATTCCCAGGGAGTAGAACAAACAGGCGGATAGGCTAGCAGTAATTGGTGCTCAGTTCGATGTTTCCAGGGAGAGAAGTCGAGACTGTGGTTCACGCCACTTGAAGGTGGTAGTTCAGCCCTCCATCCCTGACAAAATTGCAAACTAGCATGTTTTCAAAAATGATCAACAAATAGCTTTTTTCCTATAGGAGGAAGCTGAATTTGCAACATAGAACTAGACGAAGCTGCAACAACAATATGGCAACCAGATTGTTCAATTAAAGAACAATAAGCTTCCTAAAGGTTTGTTCACTCTTGAGAACATATTCAGTGGAGATGACTAATTAAGAAAAGACAAGGTACATTACAACTAAGGAGGAGAATTATGAAAGGGTTGAGATCTTCAAGGACAAGCTGCTTGCGCTTGGAAGAATCTACATGATTTAAGAAAAGCAGGCTTTCATTTTATTGTGTCAGGAGTTTGTCGATGTTTTTGTGTGGGATTATAGTGATTTGAAAGGATTTAACCCAAGACTCACCCAAGACACCATCGAATTAGAAGAAGGCACCAGGCCAGTCACGCAAAAGCAGAGACCTGTCAATCTGACAATTGAGCCTCTCATGCAGAGGGAACTAGCCAAATTGATTGAGTTCAAAATTATATTTCTAATTAAACATTCCTCCTGGCTGGCCAATCTTGTTCTTGTTAGAAAGAAGAATGGGGAGATCAGGCTATGTGTCAATTTCAGGGACATTAATAAAGTCTCTTTAAAAGATCATTATCCCCTCCCAAGCATGGAGTGGATCCTTCAAAAGGTAACAGGTAGCGAGCATTTCTCCCTCCTGGATGGATATTCAGGGTATAATTAGATTCTGGTGTAAGGTTGTGACCAACACAAAACATCCTTCACTACTAAATGGGGAACGTTCACCTACAAGAAGATGCCATTCAGGCTGGCTAATGCTGGTGCTACCTTTTAGTGAGCCATGGACATGGATTTTGGAGTTTTGATAAACAACAACGTGCTGGTATACCTCGATGATGTGACGGTGTTCTCCAAGGAAGTGAGCCAACACATGCAACTTCTTAGGCAGATTTTTGAAAGGTGTAGAAAATTCAACATCTCTCTTAATTCAAAGAAATGCGTGTTTACTGTTCATGAGGGGAAACTCCTTGGCCACATCGTGTCCAAGGAGGGCTTATCCATTAACCCTGAGAGAGTTCGTTCTATCCTGGAGATGTCCCTACCTAAGCACAAGAAAGGCCTATAGAGTTTCTTTGGCAGGATAAATTTTATTCGGAGATTCATTCTGAATTTCACAGAGATAGTCAAGCCACTAACCTCTATGCTGAGGAAGGGTGAAGAGTTCAAGTGGACAACACAAAGGAAGGACATCTTTGAAGCCATCAGGCAGGCCATAACCCAAGCTCCTACTTTGATCAACCCTGACTTCAACAAAGACTTCAACCTCTATACTTTTAGCAATGAGGAGGTGATCTCCACCATGCTTACCCAAGAAAATGGTGATGACCTTGAGCAACCACTTGCTTTTTTTAGCTAAGGGATAGAGGATTTTGAAGTCAGATTCACGTATGTAGAGAAGCAAGTCCTGGCAGTAGTGCGAAGCCTGAAGAAATTTAGGCATATGTTGTCTAACAACAGGATTCACCTCATGGTTCCACATCTTGGCGCCAAGGATTTCTTGACCAATCGCGACTTAAATGAGAAGAGAGTGGGGTGGATCACCAAAGTGATGGAGTATGACGTAGACATCAAGATCACCAAGCTGGTGAGGGGAAGAGGCTTGTGCGAACACCTTACTGTAGACTTCAAGCAAAAAGGGAAAGACAACTAACTAATTCATGATGCAGCTACAATAGAAGAACCAGCTTTCATAAAGGACTAGACATTGGACTTAAGGCATTTCCTTCTCATTGGTGCGTGCCCACAGGGTCTTGATAAGACCGAAAGAAGGTAATTCAAGCTGCAGTCTCTCATTTATGTCTTAGTTGATGAAGTATTGTTTAGGAAGGATCTCTCTAGGGTCCTTCTAAGATGCATTGACCTAAACTAGGCTCATAAGGTATTGTTCTATTTCTACAATGGGCTAGCAGGCGGTCATTTTGCTCCTAGAGTTACTGCAGCAAGGATAATGAGAGCTGGCTATTTTTGGCCTACTCTTTTTAAAGACAACCATGCCTGGGTAAGAAAATGCCAAAAGTTTGCACTTTTCGATGTGAAACAACAGTTGGCTGCCATGCCTCTATAGCCTATTAGGTGGAACAACTATTCATGCAGTGGGGCCTGGACTTTATAGGGATGATTAATCCTCCCTCCAGTGTTGGACACAAGTGGGTCCTGACTGCCATGGACTATTTCACAAGGTGGGTAGAGGTTGTTGCTATGAAGGAGGCAAATGAAAGTGTGGTCCTGGAATTTTATGAGGACCTAGTGACAAGATTCGGGGTCTCGACCACCATAATTTCAAACAATGCCTTGGCTTTTCTGGGAACCAAAACAAGTGAATGGGTGCTAAGGTATGGTATATATCTCGGCACTTCATCCAATTATTACGCATAGGGAAATGGGCTGGTTGAGTCCACCAAAAAAAATTTGATCAGGATCATAAAGAGGACCTTGGAAGAAAAACAGAGGACTTGGCATGCCAAGCTGAAAATAGCTCTATGGGCCGATCGAATCACCCCAAAGAGAGCAATTAGAAATTCTCCATATACGCTTGTGTATGGAAGGGAAGCTAGGCTTCCCATCTCACTTGAATTTCTGGCATTGGACCTTGCTCGCCAGCTGCAATTAGAAGAAGGAAGTAGCATGGAGGTCAAGCTGTGCGAGCTGATGGAGCTCCAAGAGACAAGGGACCGGGCTATGGTCTCTATGACCAGTCGCCAATAGTAAACAAAGAGACACTTCGACAAGAAATCTTCATCAAAAGATTTTTTTGAAGGAGACATTATCTTGAAGTGGGATGAAGACCGAGCTAAGCCTGGAAAGCATGCAAAATTTGATGCCCTATGGAGTGGCCCATACATAATCACTCAGTGCAAGTAGCATAATGCATTCCAACTCTCCAGGTTGGATGGTGAAGAATTGCATATCCCAGTTAATGGGATACATCTGAAGCATTGCCACTGAGTCTCATTTCATCTATATATATTTTCCCTTGTTTTCTTTCCTATTTTCCTTAAGTGTTGTTGCACAAGTAGTAGTTTTCTTAGTCTTGTGTGTGTTTTCATTTCCTTGGAGGTAGATCTGCATGATTGGTTCTGAATTTCTTGGGGTTGTTGCTAATTTTAAAGTTACAATCTGACTCTGTGCCCAATGGATTTTCAAGGCAACTGGCTTCTAAGCATAGCAAACATGCTTCTCTTGGGAGTCACCAATTTGTTGACCAATTTTTGCCCAACAGGAAATTTTTTTGGTCCCCTTCTACCTCTTGCTGTTCTAGGCCATTTCTTTTGATTTTTTACAGGTCTTGTAAAATCTATGGACTTTGCAGGAATATTTTCTAAGGATTCAATAGTTCTCTTCAGACTTCATGTTTCTATAGACTCAGTTGTTTAAGTCATTTGGTTCAATTGGATGGTTCATCGGCACTTGGTTCATCCATCTTCAAGTTCAAACGACCATGTTTCAAGCTTTGGTTCGATGAGTTCGGTTCAAGGCCACCAGTTCAACATTGGTTTAGCACTCGATTCGAAAGATTATTTGGTTCATCGGCCTAGTTCAATCAGTCAGCTCATTGGCAAGTTCATTAGTGCATAATGGTTGAACCATTGAACCATTTTTGGTTCAACAGCTTGGTTCAAGGGTATGCCCAGTTGGTCAAAGGGCAGTCCAAAGTTCAAATACCCTCGCGAAGGGCAGGCACTTCAAAGGAAAAGGATTGGGTAAGTTCAAATTTTTTTAAGTCCCGAATTCCTTCAGACTTTTTGCCCGAGGAAATTCCTTCGAACAAAAAGTTTGAAGGAATTCAGGCCGTAGTTCAAAACAAAAGCCCGGGCCAGGGAGAATTTTTGTAAACTTTTTATCCATAGGAAGTTGTTTGTAGACAAAAGCCCACAGAAAATATACAAAGCACGGACAGACCCAAGAAAATTGTCTGCAGACAAAAGTCCGTGGGAAAATGTCTGTGGACACAAGTCTGTGGGAACCCAGGAGGCAATCTAAAAGAACAAAATGACCCACCGAAGGACCCCAAAGGGCAGGTGCCCTTGCGGGGGACTCTCGGCTAAATACAAAGGGCACTTTCAAAGGTCGGAGGGTCACCTTCCCTTTGGGAAGGTGCTAGGAAGAGACAAAAGGCAAAGGAGTGCCCGTAGAGAGGGCCGAGGAAGAGAAACCCCAAAGCAAAGCCAATGAAGGACCCAATGATGTTTTGATCAGGATGAGGATGTCTTGAAAGCCATCAAATATGAGGAAGCAAATTAGCCATTGGTTTTCAAAGTGGTGATGGCTGTGAGAACATCAAAATTAACAAAGTGAAATAGTTGTTTGCTTTCAAAATGAAAGAGCGCTAACCATGGAAGGCCCAGAAATGCAGTGACTTGCCAGAAGTTCACCCCTAAGGGTCAAAGGAGCCAAAGAGACAAGATAGAGAAAATACAAAGTGCCAGGCATGGAGCAAATAGGTTGTCCAAGTGGTGAAAGCAAGCACTGATTCGAGAAGTGACTCCAATAGGTGAAACAGTGGCTGTAATTGACCACTAAAAGATGTGAACGGCCAATCGTGCACCCCTTTTTCTCCATTTCATATTTATGAGCAGACAGGCTGCGTAGGTGCCTTCAAAGAAGTGGCCTCAGTTAATGAGGAAATGACATGGCCATGTCAAAAAGGGGCCTGAAGTCAAAGCCAAGGTCGACACAACATTTATTTTAGACATCCTACTCTTCCCAATGATGGGACACAAATGGGCCACTTGTAAAAAATGGGTGCCAAAAGGCCTCCTCTCTTCTCCTATATATTGAGGACTTGTCATTTGAAAAAAATATCTTTCACATTTGTAAGGCATAGCCCTGGCAAAATTTCCACCTGAATCAATAAATGCATTTTTTTACCTCTAGCTTGGATAGATATTTCTGAGTATGTTTTGAGTGTTAGTTTGTGTTCAGTCATTGTCTCTTGATGCTTTCATAGGACCAACACCAACATACATGTTGTCTACAAGGCACTATTTCTACAGCTGATAGGAGAAAAGCTACATTTGGAACTGCAGAAATAGAAGAAACTAATTACAGTGTGCATTTCACAACACCTTGGTGAATCTCTGTTCTTTGTATTTTCCATTAAAGCCTCCATGCCAAGTTTCTTGCAGCCTAGTTCTTCTGCCAAGTCTAAAGTGTATGTATGTGTATGTTTGATTTAAAGAGTGGATGTGAGAAGGTCGACTTATTTTGGTGCATCACCTCTATAGAGTAGTTTGTTTTCCTGCATCTTTCTCCCTTTTCATCCCCCCCATTATATATCTGTATACATATGTATGTTAGCACTTGCTAGAATGAACATGATGCATCAAAGGGAGCTAGCCCTTATCTAGAGACTCTCCCCTCTAGCTTTGCCAGTGCCACAGGCGAGAGGGGAGTTTCCATAGTTGCGAGGAGAAGGCAGGAGCTCGGCCTCCTGCCAATGGTGCAATCTTTAGCGTTAACATGAACATAGTAGCCATTAGGATAGATGCATATAAATTAATCAGTTTGTTAGGAACCTAGTGGTCACTACATTCCCATTATTGATTTTTAGATATTAAGTTTGTTGGGAACCTCACAACCATTAGATTGGATATTATTTAAATTATATGTTTATTGAGAAAATAGTGGTCGTTAGGTTCCTATCACTATTATTTATATACTATGTTTATTGGGAACTTAATAACTGCTAGTTTTCTATCATTGATATTGAGTTATTAACATTGATAGGAACCTAGCATTTGCTAGGATAAATGTTACTAATTTAAAAGGTCTGTAAGGTAAATAGTTACTACTAGGCTCTCATTATTTATATTTAAATATTATATTTTATGGGTATCTAGTAATTACTAGGATAAATGCTAGTAAGTTAATAGGTCTATTAGTAACCTAGCGGTCACTGGCTTCCAACTATTTTTATTTAGATATTAAGGTTTTTGAGAAGCTATGTACCATTATATTGGATATTAATTAATATGTATGTTAGGATCCTATCTTTAAGTAGGTTCCTATTATTGTTAGTTAGATATTAAGTTTATTGGAAACCTATTAGTTGTTAGATTGGATATTAGTTACTAATAAGTCTATTGGGAACCTAATGGATGCTAGGTTCCCATCGTTATTTTTTCAATATTAAGTTTGTTGTGAATCTAACATCTATTGGGTTCCTATTATTTTTATTGAGATACTAATATTACCAATAACCTAACAGCCACTAGGTTTACATTATTATTAACTAGATAATGTGATCAAGGAATCCAAGAAGGGTAGTTAGATCATATGTTAGATTCACAATGGAAAAAAATCAAAATGAAAGGAAACACACTAACATGCATAACACTATCTAACCTAGATCAAAGGGAGGAGCATGGTGAAGGAAATCAATTGACAAAACACAACTAAAATGCAAGAAAACATACCTTTTTAACCTTCCTTGAATGCTCTAAAAGATTTCTTCATTTAGCTTGCTAATCTTATGCTCAAGAAGTATTTGTAAAATGGAGTTGTGAGGATCCTTCTCTCCTTAGCACCATGGTTTTTTTGGCTCATGCTTGCTTGATGTAGCTTGATGGCTCAAAGTGGCTTGGCTTGTGATTCATAATTCTAGCATTATAACACTATTGTTTCCAATCTTGTCATAAAACCAACACTATAACATTATTATGTCCAAGCTCTCCAAATATAGAGGCAAATGCTTATATTTATAAGTTTATCAAAGGGGCTTGGAATGGGTTCAAACCTCACCTTAGTTCATTAAATTACCCTAGTAGAGTTAAAAGGTGTCCAAACCTCATGATTAGCATAGAATAGGCATGGGTGAGATATTTTGGATTTTGGACAACTCACAAAAGGTAATTATGAATTCTTAGGATATTCTTTGATTTTTGAATTTCCTTTTTGATAATTCTTTTAATTTCTCAAAGATGATTAAATTAGGCATTTAATTAGGTTTTGCATGTTAATTAATTTTTTTTTAAGCATTTGAACATTTCCAAGATTTTGATTTAATTGATGTGTGCATTTACTCCATTTAATTGATTTTTAGGCCAAATTGCATATTATGAAGCCAAATTTAGGACATTTAAAAATTATTAGGCAATATATTCAAAGGTTGGTAAAAATTGATCTAAAGTCTGGTATAAAGCCATTGGTAGTCAGTTTTAGGTGTCTACAGTTTATCCATATTAGGGAAGGCATTGTAAGTTATAAGCACAATAACATCTTCTCAAATATTGAAAAACTCTGGGGACTTACTTATGACTTTAATGGTAATGGATGAACTATAGGGTTCCCCCTCAAGGGAGTGATTAACAAAGGGGTTGGAAAATGGTCCCTAAAAAAAAAAAATGAGTGGACCAAATAGATGAAAATGATGGGATGGAATGAACTGATTTACCTACAAATAGTTATAATTAGTGGCATGTGGAGTTGCCCCAGTTAGGATAGACAAACAAGATGATTTACCCATAGGTAGTTATGATCATTGGCAAAGGTGGGACTAAAAAAGGTGATGATTTACCCAAAAGTGGTTAGAATCATCAAAAAAGGCTTAGGGTGACAAGAGACTGATTTGCCCAAAGGAGGTTATAATTAGTTAAAGGGAAAACAATTATGAAAATATAATGATTTGCCTAAAGATGGTTATAATAATTGAGAATGCAAGTGGGATGGTGTATAATGGTTTTTTCAAAGGAGATTATAAGCATTATACCATGATTATGGCAAACAAGCCCCTATTGGGTGGAAAAAAGTGAATGATTTTTCTAAAAGTAGTTATACTCATTAACCCTCAAATTGGTGGAAATATAATGAGTTTTTTGAAGGTAGCTATAATCACTATAAATGCAAGTGAGATGGTATACAATGGTTTCCCCAAAGGCAGTTATAAGCATTGTATCCTGATAGTGGCAAACATGATATGAAATGATGATGGCAAATATGATGATGTCAAATTGATACAGAGGATAAAGATGAATTAGGAAACCTACTAGCAGGGAGATGCTCATCCAAATTGGCAAGGAGGAAAATTCTTTCATTATTTAATTACTTTGTTTGGGATATGATTTGGATTAGGTCAGGAATGTTTCTGGTACCAGTGCTAATGCCAAGGAGATATCATAATTGCATTTGTTGTGTAGACTTATTTAAGATAATTTTGTTATAGCATGTGATGGTAGGCAGCATGATAGAACACCCTGATAATGTGGTTAGAATATGCATAAGGACTAAATTTTGATCCAATATTCACTTGAAAACAATGCACCAATGATAAAAACCAGTATGACAATGTTGACATATGACTATGGATGACTCAAGAATAATGTATAAAAAATCATCCAATGAATGCATATAGACCAAGTTGAGGCAATAATACTAAAATCAAATAAATAGGCACACAAACAAACAAAAAAAATAAACAAATGATGGTTTATCATAATATTATTACAAATAATGCGACAAAAACAAGATGAAAAACATTGCCCCTAGAAAATAGGTCACAACAAAAAAAGCAAATAATATGGGGGAATAGAAGAAAAAGAAGGGGGTGGTCAAGTTGTATCCATATGCACTAGGCAAGTGGATGTTGCTTACATACTTCTATGGATGTGATATCTAACAAAAAATTCAGGCCCAATGTAGTTCTCCCAAGCTATGAGATAGAAGAAAATGATAATAAATAAAACATGATGGATGTGATAGAAGAATATGGGAATGATCTTACAAAATGGAAAGTGTGTGGGACAAGGTTGAAAAGGATGGGAAAACTAAGTGACAAGTGATTTCTTGTGACTTAGTAAGGGTTCTCAGAATCCTTAGGCAAAGAAGTGGTCAATATTTTTGGTTTTTTAAAATGATTTTCAAATGTTTTTTTTTAAATTTTTTTGAAGTATCTCAACTCAATAGAGAATGATGAGATATTAAATGGTCCAAACTCATAAAATGATGATAGTGTGGCTAAGGTTGCTCGTAAAATGGTGAGATCGTGACTAAAAATGCTCAAAATATGGTGAGAGCATATAGAAAAGGGAGACTGAGTTGACCTCAACTTGAATTAAGCATGACCCACATAGTCCCAAAATGGCCTTAGGTCATAGTGGTTATACCTTACAATAGAGGAATTTGATTATTGTAGCAACCAATTCAAATAAAATAGGCATAGTTGGCATAATGGCTTAGGAATGGCAAGTTGATATGTCAAGACATAAATAAATATTACCCCTAGTTTGCCCATAGGTGGTTATAACTAAGATATAATGACTCAGATCAATGATACTAATTTTCTCATAGGTGGTTATAATTAGTAATAATACTGTTAAGACACTGATTTGCTCATAGGTAATTATAATCAGGCCCACACAAACAAACATGATATATAACAAAACAAGAAATGACGGATGCAACTACCAAAATTTTTGTCTTACTATTCCAAAATATGGCCTCTATCTATAATACTTGAAACGACTACTAAAACTTATCTAATTCTTCATGCTAAAAGGTAAAACCAATGGATGAACCAAGGTCAAACAGGCTAGGTAAGTAGGATCAAAAATTTAAAGTGGATATAACAGAATGATAGAATGGATAAGTGATAGGCAAAGTGATTGGATGATAGGATGACATAATGGTATAATATAAAGAATAATGCTGATAATATGGTACAACTTGAAATGGTCCTCATAGACAATACACTAAGTCACTCAAGCAAAGTAATGCTTGAGGCATATAATGTTCAATGACTCATCGAGTTTGTCTCCCTCAAGTGTGGCAAGCCTGTATGCTCTGATGCCATACTCTGTAATAATGATGAAGGGACCTACCCAATTGGGTTTGAACTTACCTTTATACTTATTTTTGACTGTGATATTATTTTGGTTCTCTTTGAAGATAAGATCACCAGGTTCAAATTATTTATGTTTCACATGCCAATTATAGTGGCCACATAATCATTTTTGATATGCTTAAAGGTTGTTTATTGCATCCATACATTTCTTATCAAGTAAATCTATATCTTGCATGCAAGCTACTCGATAGTCTTCATCATCCAAGACATGCTTCAAAGAGATGCATAATGAAGGTTGGTCGACCTCAATGAGAATAACGGCTTTAGTACCATAAACAAGTGAGTATGGAGTGGCTCCCATGGGAGTATAGTGATTGGTACAATATGCCCAAAGGGCATGAAATATATAAAGGTTCCAATTATGGCTGATATCATTGACAATATTTTTAAGTATGTTGACAATAGGTTTTTTTTATGCTTCAGCTCGACTATTACCTTGAGGGTAATATGCCATGGAAAAGTGTTTTTTGATTTTCTACTTAGCACATAATTATTCAACATCTTTATTCTTGAATGATCCTCCATTATCAAATATAATGTTATAAGGGATATCGTAGTGGCAAATGAGATGGTTGAAGATGAGTTTTGAAATTTGCTTTCTAGTCATGTAAGTGAGGGGTATAACTTCAACCCATTTGGTGAAATATTCTATGTTGGTAAGGATATGTTTATGGCCTTCAGATGAGGTGGAGTTTATCTTCCCAATGAGATCGAGGCCCCATGTAACAAATAGCCATGGTATCAACACATGTTTAAAAGTTTTTGTTGGGGCATGAATCGAATTAGCATGATGTTGATATTTATCACATCTTTTCACATATGTAGCTATATCTACATCCATCATTATATAATAGTACCTAGTATGTAAGAGATTTTTGGATAGGAAGGCTCTGGTGAGGTGGGCTCCACATAATCCTTCGTGACCTTCATGTAATGCTCATATAGATTCTACTGAAGGTAAACAATGAAGCAGAGTTCTATCAAAACTATGGCAGTATAGGGTTGATCTAAGTAAGATATTACATTGGGAATTGTAGATGAAGGCTTTGGATTATTTTTGAGATAATTTTGGTAGTAAATCATGGTCATGCAAATAGGCATATAAGTTTGAATACCAAGTAGAGCTAGGACCAAAAATATCATAGATCATTGTGACGGTTGATGGTTCATAAGTTGGCACTAGTAGATTTTCAATGAAAAATTGGTATTCTATTTGTCAAATGAGTAACCTAATAGTAGCTATGACATTTTTTATTCTATTACTGTCTCTTGGTATATGTTCAAATTGGATGTCGGTAATTTGCTGCTTGAGAGTGTCAGTGATGGCCTTGTAGGGAACCAACTTGTCATCTTTGGTCTAAAAATGGTATGTAACTTGATTGATGATTAATTGATAATCACCATAAACTTTTAGATGTGCTATATTCCATTGCATTGATTTTCAAAGCCCTATGACAATTGCTTTATATTTCACCATGTTGTTGGTACAAGGAAAGATGATTTTGATGACTTAGGGATTAGATCCCCCTATGGAGTGATAAATAAAAGGCCTACCCCAAATCCATGTGTTTTGAATGACCCATAAAAATATAGCTTTCAGTACTGCTCCTCAAGAGGTGTTTCCATGATGGTCATAATAGATTCGTCAAGAAATTGAAATGTTAGCTACTTTGTATTTGCAAGGGGTGCTTCAACAAGCTAATCTACAAGAATTTATCCATTAATGGCTTTCTATTTCACATATTATATATCAAAATCACTGAGAAACATGATCCATTTGGTCATACAACCTTATAGCATTATCTTAGATTGTAGATACTTGAGCAGATCTACTTTTATAATGACTATGGTCTTGTTGTTCAACATTTAGTGGTGCAATTTCTAAGTTGCAAAGACCATAGCTAAACAAGATTTTTTAATGGACATATAATTGTGCTCATATGTAATTAGTGTACAACATAAATAGTACACAACATGCTATTTTCCATTATCATTGTGTTGAGCTAGAAGTGCCCCAGGGCTTTGTTTGTCACTGATAGGTATGAAAGGAATATTTTTCCTAGCATTGAAGGCAATAAGACTGGTGGATTTTCTAGATAGTCCTTTAGCTATTGAAAATATTTTTGATAATCATGATCCCAAATAAATGTGACACCCTTATTCAAAATATGTGTAAAAGGATGACACTTGTTGACCAATTGAGATATGAAGCACCTAATAGATTGAACCTTGCCTTATAATCTATGAAGCTACTTCAAATTGGTTGGGGTGACATGTTTGTTATGGATCATACTTTAGCTAGATTGACTTATATGCCTTTGTGAGACATAATAAATATAATAAATTTGCCTAAAGTAATGTCAAAAACATGTTTCTTAGGGTTGAGCCTAACTTTGTATTCACATAGCCTCTCAAATAGCCTCCTCAATGCTACTAGATGATTAGCCTTGGTCTTTTATTTGCCTAGTATGTCATCGATATAGTCTTCAATAATTTCATGTATCATATCATGAAATATGATAGCCATGGATATTTTATAGGTGGCCCTTGTGTTCTTAAGACCAAATGGCATAACTTGATAACAAAATGTTCCCCATAAAGTGGTGAACGTTGTTTTATGTTGATCTTCTAGAGCTATGTGGATCCAATTGTAACTTAAGAATCTATCCATCAAAAAAAGCACCTCAAAACCCACTATGGAGTTGACAATCATGTCAATGTTTGGCAATGGAAATTCATTATTAGGGTAGGCTTTGTTTATGTCCATAAAATCAATACAGATTCTAATTCCTTCTAGCTTTTTACTAATGGTACAACATTAGAAATCTATTTAGAATAGTCAATTAACCTAATACATCTCACTTCCAAGAGTTTCTCTAACTCTTTCTTGACTAATACAACAATGCGAGGATGCATCTTGTGTAACTTTTATTTCACTAGTTTGACATTAAGATGTACCACAAGGTGGTGAATAACCAAGGCAAGGTCTAAACCAGGCATGTCAGAATAGGCCTATGCAAATAAATCTAAAAATTCCATCAATAGGGATATAAGAACTTCATGATCCCCCTCCATGAGGGACATGCCTAATTTGATCCATTTGGTATCATCTGGAGTCCCGATGTTTACCTTTGTAGCATCCTCTACTAGAAGTGTTAGACCATCTTTAAGAATAGTGGGAAAATATTTAAACTATTTTACATCAAATTCCTCTGTTAGGAATTGTTCTTCAAGTTCACCTAAGCATGATGAATTAGAATCCCCCAAGTGTAGGGATGATCATGTAATAAATGTGGTTGGAAACTCTTAGATGATGTAATTAAATGGCTTTAATTCTTCAAGATTGAACTCAGACCCATAGGCAAGTTCATCATTAATGATCTCTTGGCCTATGATTTGATTAAAATGCTATTGTTCTTCAAGGCTAAACTTAGACCCATAGACAAGTTTGTCATTGGTGGTCTCCTAGTCTATATTTGAAGAAGGTTGAATAACCCTGTCTAATGGTGCCTGAAATAGGTTTTCACCACTAGACTGGCCTTTATCTTTAATTTTTCCTTGATCTTAAAGTTCCTCAAAGAGGTTTTCACTTGAGGACCTCAATGTTTTATTATTTTCTTTTGGATAAGGGTATTCACCCACTCTTCAAAATAGGCTTCAAGATCCAACTTGACCGAGAACCCTTTTTTATGATCTCCTAATGAAACATTATTCATAAGGCCTAGAAAATCACAAAAGGCCTCATCATTTTGAAACTCATCAACTAGTATGTTGGATTCTTGTTGGTCCCAGTCTATCAATTGCGGATAATATAATGGTAATGGATTATGATTAATGATTGGTCAAAGGCTACAAATGGTGTTATTGATAAATAAATTTGTATGGGCTATGTCATTAAATGGGATATGCTCAAACTTTGCTTCACTACTAGCATCATCATCACTAGTCATTAGTGATATAACTTGAATAAAATATGTAGGGTCACCCAAAGGTGGTTAAAATCTAAATCCATAGGTTCCTTTGTACCTAATCATAGAAATTGGCTCAAATATTCTTTGTTGATTTGGCTCGAGGCCTCCTCCTTCATAGTCTTGGTTATCCATGATCTGATTAGGAATTAGATATTAGGAGTTCTTATAAAAATTGGATAATTTATCATTATACAACCATGATTCATCACCTTTGAGAGGGTCATTTTCTTGGTGAGAGGATGATATGAAAGTGACAGGTGCTGGATTATGTTGATGACCTTTTCCCTTTCTTTTCCATTGCATGAGTGGTTTGGCTTTTGGTCTTCTAAAGGACTTTGGGTTCTATGGAAGCTTTATAATGTGAAAGGTGTCATGGGTCAAGTACTCTCCTGGGCCATTATCTAAGATGGTATAATTATTAGACATTTCAATAGGTGGCATGTGGTAAAGTGAATCAAGCGTATCAGGGTCAATGCAGTTTGCCTTTGGCAAATTAATGAATATTGCTTTCCCCTTGTCCTTATTGGCAAGTAGATTCATGATAAAATGGTAGTTATAGCTTTTGAACCCAACCTCTATATGTTTACAATGCTCATATGGATGTAAATCTCCTAATATAGTAACCTCCATTCCTGAATGGGAGAACTTGATACATTGGTGTAATGTTGATGGGACTACATGAATCTCATATATCCAAGGTATACCCAAACGTATATTATATGAAAAATCAAGATATGACACATGACATAGTATATCATGGGTCAAAGCCCTATTATCACTTGGATTTTCACTCCTGAGGAGATTCTTATCTCTCCTCATCCAAGTGACATAATGGAAACATCTCTCTTGTTATGGGTGATAATTTTGTTGAGATGAATCTCTAGAAGGGTTGGTTCCCTTGATGTAATCTGTGAACACAATTTCTTGCCTATAAACCTTGGATGAAAAGGGTTAAGAAAAAAACTAAGAAATCTAAAAAATGTAATGCACCATTAGTGTATTTCATCCTATTGACTGAAATTTTACCAATTACAGTCAAACAAGACTTCTTTTACACAAAACTCACATTTCAAGTTGCATTGTCACATCAATGTTTCATAAGTTAGGCCAAAAAGGCATTTTGATGCTTAAGAGGGTAATGAATTATTATTTTATATGATACAATTATGAACCACTTCTAAGACACCTATACACTTAGAAAATAACACCAACAAAGACCTATAACAGTTGCTCTTCTGTACATTTGGTGAACAATCAAGGATAACATGCTAGAAAAGATAATCTTCTACTAGACAAGACCAACAAGATTACATTAACACTCAATTGAACATGTGAGTAGGTAAAATCACTTGTTTATTTATTAAAGATTAATTTAAGTAAAAATTTGGCTAGAGTTTACCCATTAACCAATGGAGGCTACTCAAAAGAGCCAAAAGAGTTAATATGTATAGCCTTTAAGAGAGAAACAAGGCAAAAGAAGTCTAGAGGTCACTTGTACATGTGTCAATCTCAAAAAAGGGGTTAAAATTTGCATGAGAAAGAGGAATGAGTTGAACCATGAAATGTCAAGATGTCTAATTGTCCATACAAGTCATGAAACCTATGAAAAGTGTCACAAAATTCCTTATCCTGACTTAGAAAACTACCTTCATCATTTGGAGCTATTTGAACATCCCACCACTGATTAGGGATAGGTTAATGATTGGGATAATATGTAAGTCCTTCAAGCATGAAATTATATGAATTGGTTCTGATCCTAATCATCTAGAAACTCCTAAAAGGAAGCCATCATTACCTATAGTTTAAAAAATCTTCTTTTCTATCACCCCTCACACTTGGATTCGATTTCCCATGAAAATATATGGGAGGGGGTTAATGACACTTGAAAAGGCTATCCATAGCCTTGGACTACTTAGGTACACCTTAAAGAGGCTCATACTTGGAGTTATCACCCTTCTCACCCTTGTGTTCACTATGCCAATTTGACTAGCTGAAAGTAAGGTAATTGTTTGAACACTTAGAATATTTTTCCTAGAATCAAATGGCCATAGGTTGTTAGTATAATTCCTAAGCTTCCACACTTGATTTCCTTTTCCAACTCTTCCTGTAGCCTAAAAAACACAAAAAATGGTGAGAAAAACCTTATTTTGCATGTTGTCTATACATTTACATACAACTCATTTACATGGGGGGAGCTTGAGGCAGTCTTCTCCATGTTCCAATAACTTTCCTTTCCAAACTATGTCTTTATATCAGCTTTCCAATCTCATTTTCCCCATTGGGTCACTGCAAAGGTTTTGAAAGGGTTTTGAGAAGTTTTGATTCTTAAGGTTGGTTCATAAAAAACCAATGTCCAACCTACCAAAAAATTCTCAAAATATGATCATCAGGACACTGTTAACCTCCTCTAACTATTTTCTCTCCCATGCAAAACTCTAGAAAATATCTAAGCATTTGAACACACCCCTTCGAGCTAGATTCTATGCTTTCTTGTTTGAGCCCTCTCTAGGACAAAAATGGATTATCAGTGTATTTCTCTACATTTTATAAGTTTGATAATGTGTGTATACACCCACCTAACCTACCTTAACCATCTAGATAGTTCACCAAAGAGTAAAAGTGAAAATGTATCACTATTTGGCACTAGGCCTTCTCAAAGCCTAATAGGTCTTATAGTCATCCTACTAGGTTTGATTGATAGGAATGATATATTATATTTATTTTTGTGTATTATACATATTCAAACTTCATTTTATCTTACCAAGTGACCACATAGCCCTCCAAGAAACCTACTTCATTCTCTTTTCTTACTTGTCAACTAGGCCTAGTGGAAATCTGCCTCTTTGGACTATGTTTGAGGGGAAAATGGGGATTTTGAGGAGTATGAGATTTTTCCATTACTTATTATCCCTTATCTTAATTTTATACACCTCATAAAATGTTTCCATGAAGTTTCCAACTCCCTTTCTTGAGTCCTTTGCTCATTTTATCTTCACTAGTTCATTTTGCCAAGGTTTGATTTTCCTAGACTGACTGACCTATGATACAAAATAGAGAGGTATATCCATTATTTAAAAGTAAAATATTAATATTTTTTATCTTTTAAAAGTAATAAATATCATTTTTACTATAGGTTTTTTCATGTTTAGGTCATCCAATCATCTCAATATGCCTAAAAAAGGCATAAAAAAACCCCTATTTTCTTACATTTTATTTAAATCCACCTATGGGTGACCTCTCCAAATCAATAACATTATGTTAGGATGTTAAAAAATTCTTATCACCTTAATGTAATTATTTTTTATCTTTTAAATCCATTAAAAAACCTTATTTTTAGTGAATTCTTCATGTTTGCTCATTAGACGAAGGTACTTCCTAGTCACCTATATGGACTAATGGCCTTATCCAAGCAATGAAAAAAATGACTAGTTATATTTTATGATTTTATAAGTGTTTAAAAAAATTCACTTTACTTATCATAAACCATATCAAGTTGATGTTCAACTTTATTTTTCTCTTGGCATGATAAACTCCTACCTTTACTAAGAGTGCATACTCAACTGTAGGTATATGAAGGGTCTTAAGGGGTTTATGTATGCTATTTTTATAGAACCAAGATATTATATATTATTATCATGGTTATAATGGAGATTATACATGCTTTATATATCATCCAAACTCCATTTTGGGCCTCATATGCCCCTTATACCCAACTGGGTACCCTATTGTACCTAGGCTAAGACCCATGTTTTACCTTGGCCTGTAGGTTTCATGGGATTCAAATGTCTTTCCCATGATGTTTTTAGAATAAAATAAGACCTCTTAACATTAACAAACTCCTTATTAAAATTTACTCTCACTTAAGAGTTCCATAGTCCTTCTCATAACTCATTCTATTCTCTACTGACTGAGACAACTTTGCCCTTTTGGCTAGTTATAGGTATTTATTGCCTCATGAAGGTATTGAATAGGATGTTATGAAACCTTATTAACCATGAATTTCCTTCCCATTAGTTTTTTTACCCTATTATTACTCCATCAATATCCATTAGGCCATTTATATGCCATTTTAGCTCAGGACTGAGATAACTTCATCATGGTCATGCCTGTAGGTGTTTATAGGCTTGGCTAAGGTGATTATGATGGAGAAAACCTTATTAGTTTAACCTTGGAGGTCAAAACCTTCTTGATAAACTCTAAACCCACATTAGATAGCTAAACACTATCATAATACATGTTTACTCATTATTTATTCACCAAAACTATCTGACTCCTATAGTTGGCCATTCTCCATGCCTGAGGAGTACCTAAGCATGTTCTAAGAATTAGGAATAGAGTATAAACCTCACTTAAGATTTAAAATAAAAAATACATAAACTTTCCTATTTCACTTCACATAAAAACCCTTGCTAATTACTTTATAAGCACCTATCTCACAATTTAGTCATCCCTGCCTATAGGACTGAGAAATCCTACATCTATTGACTCCTATAGGTGCTCTTAAGTTCATAAAGAATAATCAATTTTGATCATAAAGAGGATTGAGACCTTGATAAATTTTTTAATCATCCTTTGAAACCATGAACATAACATAACCTCCATATATGCAAGAAGGGACCTCTTTCAAGCTTGAAACTCCACCTTCGCTATAGATGCATTTTTTTAGGACATTATACATATAGGGTATGCAAAGGAAGCAAAATACCATATTCAAACCTCTCTAGATGACCTTTAGATCATAAAAGTTTCATGTCCACCATTGTATCCATTCACATGTGAGAGTGTAATCTAGTATCAACTTGGGAAATAAGAGTTTCTTAAAGAAATGGAATTTGGTAGATTTCATTGTCCAAGTTTAGTGTTTTTGGAGGCACCTTTAGGCCTTCAAATGACCATCTTACACTTGACATTAGTCTTCCAATATTTACATGGTACTTCTAACTACCAAGGGATACAAGGTTTATTAGCTTATTTGTTCAAAAATCTACTTCAACCATGCTATAACATATATAGAAAACATTGAGGACCTTTATTTTGTGTTTTTAGGGCAGATAGTCCCAAAATATTAGTCATAATTCTTAGAGATGATTTTACATTTGAATTTGTCAAATAACACCTTAAATAATTCAGCCATGGTAAACTCACATGTCAAGACTTCAAGAGGCTTTTAGAATTATGGTTCAATGTTTCAAAATGATACTTTCAACTCTCTGCTAAGCCACTTATAGGTGGGTGTTTTGACTGTGTTATGTAGGAAAGATATGATATATGGAAAAATATAGTGTGAATAGCTTCCAAATGATCTAAAATGAATTTTAAACCTTGAAATACATGATATATATCCTTTTCACCTTACAAATAGTTTTAAACCATCTCCTTTAACATGGAAATGACCCACATACATGTGGAAAAGAGCAGATAGAGGCACCAAATGATTGTTTGGTATGGCAAATATGCTTGGGGTAACTTCTTGCACCTTTTAAAAACCTCTCAATGGGAATTATTAAACTCTTGATGGTATAAAAAATTTACACACCATGAATGCAAATCTAGGAACAAGATAAACAAGCCCATACATGTGAAATCAAGTGAAACTAAGCATGGAGTTGGCCATAGAGGGAAATAAGCTAGTAAGAAATCCAAGAGGTGACATGGTGAAGTAAAAACATAAAAGGAGATGGTCATATAAGCTATAGGCTTGTATAACACCATTTCCAAGATGTATGAGACACCTACAGGAAAAAACCCTCAACAAATAGAAGCACTCCAACTAAAACTACAAATGGTGACACCTCTTTGCAACATGATCTAATTAACTCATCAAAACATTATGAAAATTGAAAAAAATAATTGATTCCATCTGATAAGGAAGTACACTTCCTATGTATCTAACATAAATAACTAGTTCATATGAATTTGGTAGAAATGGAGCAAAACCTATAAGGTGCATGAAACAACTGGTAAAATAACACAGTCAACTTGTTAGCGATTATTAATAATTTTTTTTTTATCATTTATAAAGTTACTTATATTAAAATTATGGTATTGTGGTGTATAAAAACTTACCAAAATCATTTTTCTTGAAACTACCTATGTTTCCCATACCAAGAAAAACATTGAATGTCACTTCAGTGTGTCTAGGAAACCCAAAAATGAGTAGAATGGTTTTTGATATAAAATTACACTTAAAAATCAGCCAAATCATGGATATGATTTTCATAAGTATTATGATACCCCCCATGATCCTCCACACATGAAACACTTCCCTATGTGTTGTACAAGTGCCATTTTCCCTCTTTTTTAATTGATTTCTAAAGTTTCAGTTAGATAACCTATAACATTCCATTGTAACTAACATAAATGACATATAAAATAACTTATTTTATGTTGAAAACAAAAATAGGACACCTAGGCACCTTATTAAATGTGCCATTTACATTAATGACTCTCAAAAGCACATTAAATGATTATAATTTGACAAAGTGACTAATGTAACTAAGACCAAGGCTAAAATTGCATTGAATAACATAAAATGACATAAAATAATCCCATGAAAATATATTTAGACCCCTATATTATCTAAGAAAACATGTTTTTACCTATAGGGTTCCAGGTTTGACCTAAAAGTCAAACTTGGTCAACCAAATGGTGACTCACAGGGGTATTATGCCTGTTATATTAATGACCAATAGCCTTATCCTATAAAGGGTAAATGGAATAAATGGATTATTTAATAAAAATAGAAATGAAATGCTTAAACCACACAAAAAAAAACACACCATACCAAGCAGACACAAGATAAAGCAAGACACCAAACCAACTCACACATGTGTATAAACACTTAGGGAACACAAAGAAAACAATAAACTATGTATAAGGAGAGAGGATAACCTTAATAAAAGTGTTTGAGATATATCCCATTGAATAGGCTATGAAGCTCCTCTCCATCCAATTTTGAGAGTTAAAAGGCATTATGTTATTGCATTAGATGATATTATAAGGGCCACCCCACAAAGCATCAAACTTTGTGTGTCTTCTAGGGTTAGCCCTATATTCATCCCACTTTAGGACAATGTCTCCCTCTTTGAACCTCCTTGGAATGGATTTATTTTCAAAGTATTTCTTTGTTTGATCTTGGTGGGCTCTCATGATTTACATAGCTTGATATCTTGTCTCCTCAAGCTCTATCAACTCACACATCCTAACTTCCAAGCTTTCATTTTCCATCATTTGCAATTGATAAGTGAGATCCAAGGCTAGTAACTCAAGTGAAATAGGTAGTCTGTATTTTTTACCATAAACAAGTGTGTATGGTGAGTTTCCAAAATCTCTTTTTGGGGTGATCCTATCAACCCAAAGAGTTGTCTTCAACTTGTAATGACAAGTCCTTTGGTTCTCCTCTATTATCCTCTTAATGATCCTAATTAGATTATTATTGGTGGACTCAACTAGCCCGTTCCCTTGTACATAATAGTTGGAGGAGGTACTAAGATCAATGCCATTTTTTAATGCCCACTCACTTGTCTCTGTTCCAAAGAGAGCTAATGCATTATCTAAAATTATTGTTGAAGGAGCACCAAACCTTTTTACTATGACTTCATAGAAGTCTAGAACTAAACTTTAATTTGATTTTTTTAGAGAAAAAACATCTATCCACCTTTTAAAGTAATCTATATCAGTCAACACCCACTTGTGTCCAATACTAGAAGGTGGGTTGATTAGGCCTATGAAATCCAAACCCCATTGCATAAAGGGTTGATCAACCTAAATTGGATGAAGAGGCAAGGCAATAAGCTTTTGTTTACCATCAAAGAGAGCACATTTTTGATATTTCCTTACCCAATCATGGTTGTCTTTGAACAAGCTAGGCCAAAAGTATCCATAATCATAGTAGCTATGGTTCTTGGAGCAAACTGACCACCAACTAGTCCATCATAAAAATCAAATAGTAGTTTCTTGATCTAATCTGATTTAACACACCTCAATAACACACCTGATAATTCCTTTCTAAAAAATACTCCATCAACAAGTACATAAGGAATGGATTTTAATCTAAAGTACCTTCTTCTAGCTCTATCTAGGCCTTTTGGATACTCACTGGTTTGAGGAAAATGGATCATATCTTGTGTCCAACTTCTCATTGATGAAGTTGTAGCTATCATAGGGTCATAATGGAGTGCCAAAACAACATCTTTTTTCTCCTTCAAATCTGAAGTAAGATGCTCACATAACCCTTTTCATTTCACTAGCTTGGTTGTCTTGATTTCCACATCATACTCCATCACTTTTATGATCCAACCAGCCCTCTTTTTAGTCAAATCTCTACTCAAAAGGAAGTCTTTGCCACTAAGATGAGGTAAAAATATGTGAATCTTGTTTTTAGATAAAATATGCCTAAACTTATTTAGTCTCCTAATAACCAAAAGTACTTGCTTCTCAACATAGGTATATCTTACCTCATAGCCTTCCAAACCTTGACTAAAGAAGGCAATAGGCTGCTCCAAATTTTACTCATTTGATTGAGTAAGCATGTAAAATATTACCTCTTCATTCCCAAAGGTATACAAATTTAAATCCTTTGATAAATTAAGACTTTCAAGAGTAGGAGATTGGGCAATGGCTTATTTAAACTCCTCAAAACTTTCCTTCCTTCTTCTAGTCTAAGTGAACATTTAATATATCCTTAGAATATAGGTTAGAGTCTTGAAAATATTATAAAAATAAGGAATTAACCTCTTTATGAAATTAATTTTCCCAAAGAAACTTTGCAAACCCTTTTTGTGTTTGGGCAAGGAAAATGCCAAGATGGTACTCACCCTTTCAAGTTCTATGGATAAGCCCTTCTTAGAGACAATGTGACCTAATAATTTCCCTTCATGGATAGAAAAAACACATTTATTTGGGTTGAGAGAGATCCCAAACTCTCTACACCTCTCAAAAATCTGCCTTAGGTGATTCAAGTGATCCTTTGCATCCTTAGAGAAAACTGTTACATCATAAAGATACACCAAAATAATGTCATTTATTAGTCTTTGAAAATCCATATACATTGAAATTGAAATGTATCTCCATAATTATAAAACCCAAATGGCATCTTTATATTGGAAAATTTACCCCATTTAGTAGTAAAGGTTGTCTTATATTGATCACTTTCCTTCACCAAAATCTGATTGTACCCAGAATACCCATCAAGGAGAAAATTTTTCACTACCTTTCACAACTTGCAAAATTTGTTCCATAGAAGGGAGAGGGTAGTTTTCCTTCAAATAAACTCTATTCAAGTCCCTAAAATCAACACATTACCTTATTTCCCCATTCTTCTTCCTAACAAGGACCAAGTTTGCCAACCAATATGAATGCTTAATGGGGAAGATGATTTTGGACTCAATAAACTTGGTGAGTTCTTTCTTCATGAGAGGATCAATACTATATTTGATTTTCCTTTGTATTTTATTTATAGGCTTGGAATTTTCATCTATATCCATGGTATGTAGAGCTAAGTTTGGATCAAATCCCTTTAAATCACTATACTCCCATGTAAAGACATTAGAAAACTCTTTGCATAACTCAATGAAAGCATGTTTCTCTTCACTAGTACATACCTTACCAGGTACAAGCAACTTATCCTTGAATATTTATACTTTCTCATAGTTTTATTTATTAGTAGACATGCTTACCTTTTCTTTCTTCAACTAGTCATCATCATTGAAAATAATCTCAAGTGTGACTAGGCCTTTGGGGAGCTTGTTTGACTTCAATTGCAAAATTTACCCTCCATATTACTGCTATATTTTGGAATAATTTTTAGAATAAAACTTAGCCTGCTCTTATAGAAAAAGTGGTAATTGTTAGTCACTATAAAAAACTTTACAATTAGTGACATTATCTGGTATAGAGGGCCTTACAATCACCTTGAGATGTGGTTGGTTCCTATCCTCTCATATCCCCTTTACAACATCAACTTGAGCTCCAACTACTGCCAACCTATCAACATGTTTATTGTCATCTCTTAGGATAGATGTGATTTTGAAATCTTGGAAATACTCCACAAGATCCCACACTCTATGATTATAGGACTTGAACAAAGAGTTTTTAGTCACATTTTGACCTCTTACTTGATTCACAATCAACTCACTATCACCATACACTTGTAACTCCTTCACACCTCTTTTCATACCACACTCAAGGCCATGAATGAGGGCCTCATATTATACCACATTAAAAGTACAAGATAATTTAAATCTAAAATTGGAATTTTACCTTTCCTTAGAAGGAGAAACCAACATTGCTCCACCACATGCCCCAATCTTGCTTCTTGATCCATCAAAGAAAAGATGCCATAAACCATTAATGTCTTCACTTGGATTCATCAAATTAGGCATGAAATATCCTTATTAATATATATAATACACTCCAAGACCAACCTCTTCTATTAATTTTTAGGGATTATGCTCATAATTTTTATCTCCCCATGCATCTAAGTACAAATCAAAAACTCCTTAAAGAGAAGATGTTGGATATTGATCTATATAAAGATCCTCCATCAATAGCGATGTAATTTATATTTGCCACTTTAGGCATATAAGGATCCAAGTGATTGTGATGGATAGGTTTTGATTCAATCTTCACCTTAGTACCATATTTTGTCCTAAAAATCATGTAGGACTAATTGCCTGCCAAGTATCCACCTATCTTAATTGTAAACTCTCTTGACAAACAAAAAACAAAGTATGGAGATAAATATACCATAAACACATCATGAGGAATCAAAAAGGTAGGACAATAATTTAAAATCAAGGTCAAATCCTTGACTAATCCCAAGGTCTTTGATGGTGATGAATCCAATTGTAGAACTCCTTTAGCCATTAGCTCATATTTGAGGCCTAGTTTATCCGCTATACACTTGGGCATAACTAAATTATTAGCCCCATTATATATGATGAAATTATGAGATTTTAAATCACCAATGATCAGAGATAGTTATAAAGGAGGAGTTTTATCAATATTCTTTACTTTTCCATCAATGGGTTGAGTCCCATTCACCAAGACAACATTCTCATTCCTAGATGTTCCAACTTGCTTACCAAGTCCTTACAATTATTTTTGAAGAATGTCATTTTATCTAGGAATTTTTAGTGAATTACATAGTGAAATATTAATATTAAACTTATTAATCTGGTCCAAAAAATTAATATGAGTATTTATCACCTTGGAAGGCTCCTTGGAAGCACCAGTACTTTGCAGTGTAGTTTGTGGAGGTGGATTTGTTGGAACAGGCCTTACATTCTAAAACTTCTAATTTTCTTGCACTTTGGGAGTTGGATTATATCAATCCACCATTGGAGATGTTTTAGGAGTCAAAATATGTCCTTTATTATCTTCTTATGTCTCTTCAACAATCCTCTTCTTAGACCTAGGGTTAGAAGCCACACTGACATTCACATTGCTTGGATTCCCCAACTGATTGATGATGCAAAAATCTCCTTCCAAATGATTTATGAGAGTATAATTATATTTTTTCTACCCATTTTCCATTCCAAATTTCATTCTACCTTGCATTGGCCATTCAAAATTTTAAACTTGAGATGTTTAATTACCTTGCATAGCCATGGCTTGATTATGCATCTCATTGGCATAAATAACTTGGTCTTGACTTTGGTCATAGGAGTGATAACCTGGTTGTTCTTGAATAAGGTTATTTTGGGTGGGAAAAAGATATTTAGAAGATGAGGTCGAATTAGGATTGTAATTTTAGTAAGGTCTAGCTTGGGTGATTTTACCTTGTCCTTGAGCATTACTATAGAAATGAGGCCTACTGGTTTGCCCAAATTGATTGTAGGATTTGTATGGCCTATAACTTTGAGCTTGTTTACTTTTAAGAGAAACCAATTCATTGGTAACAATTTGGATCAAACTCTTGAGTTCATGGATGTCATTTTTTGGGATAATGGGAGACTTTTCATGACTAGGAAAAGGAGCCAAGGTAGGTAATGTAACTTGAATAGGAGGCTGTAAATTAGGGAACAATGGCATTGGTGGCCTAAGAGCAATATTCCCTAATTAAACAAGATAATTCTCAACATTGATAGATATTTCATAGGTATCAGGGAGTGTATTCTCACCCTCGAATTGGATCATCATGGCTACATCACTATTCAATGCCTTTAAATAGTACAAGAATGCATAGTTTGGAGTAGGTCTCATAAGGGTTAGGATTATATCTCATGGTTTTTGAAATCTAGTGTTAAAATCATGCATATAATCTTGTGGTACACTCTTGATAGTGTTCAATTGCTCAGCTAGAGATAGGTGATCACTCTTCTCTCCAAACCTTTTAGTCAATAGATCTCCTAGTTTATCCCATGAACCAATAGAATTTTCAAGTAGAGCTCCATACCAATTTAAAGATTTTCCTTTGAAAGACAATGCCAAAAACTTAATAGCCACATTCTCTTGAATGATACTATGGATATTATATAAGTTTGATATGTTTATAATATGTTCAATGGAAATAATAGGACCCTCTCCACTAAAATATGGAACACTCTTAAGGGCTACTCTTGGAATTTGGTCATAGTGGGCAAGATTCAAAGGAGATGATCTAGTGAAGGATACAAAATGTTGGTTCCTAGCCATCTTGTAATGTGAACTTTGTGTATTATAGATTGAACTGAACAAGAAATTAGACTTCTTAAACACTAACTCTCTTGAATAAGGACGGGTGTTCACAAATCTAAACCTTTTATCAGAATATAAAAGTAGTTGCACAAACTCAAAGGGTCAACTTTTAGAAACAGACCTAGTGGTCACCTTTGGCATGAAAATTAGAGACTGATCAACAACTAAAGAGTTGAAAACTTTACTAGATTTGCCAATTATTAAATGTAGATGTTCTTGTAGCTTCAATTATGCCAAGACCAACACTAATATTGGACAAACTTCTAGGACTTAGAGTCCCATCAAGCATGCCAAAAAATATTGTCACTTGGATTTTCAACCTTGAGGAGATGCCTATCTCTCTTCATCCAAGTGGCACAATGGAAACATCTCTCTTTCTATGAGTGACAATTTTGTTGAGATGAATCTCTAGAAGGGTTAGTTCCTTTGATGCAATATTTGAACATACTTTCTTGCCTATAAAATTTGGATGAAAAAGGTCAAGAAAATAACTAAGAAAGCTACAAAAGGTGATGAACCAATAGTTTATTTCCTCCCATTGACTGAAATTTTACCACTTAGAGTCAAACAAGACTTCTTTTACACAAAACTCACAATTCAAGTTGCATTGTCACATCAATGTTTCATAAGTTAGGTCCAAAATGCATTTTGATGCTTAAGAGAGTAATGAAGGATTAATTTGTAGGATAAAATCATAAGCCACTTATAATAAACCTATACACTTAGAAAATAACACTAACAAAGACATGTAATAGTTGCTCTTCTGCACATTTGGTGAAAAATCAAGGATAACATGTTAGAAAAGATAATCTTCTACTAGACAAGACCAAAAAGATTGCATTAAAATTAAATTGAACAAAATTTGAGTAGGAAAATTCACTTGTTTATTTGTTCAAGAGTAATTTAAGTACAAATTTGGCTAGAGTTTCCCCATTAACCAACAGAGGTTGCTCAAAAGAGCCAAAAGAGTCAATATTTATAGCCTTTGAGAGAAAAAAAAGGCAAATAAAGTCCAAAGGTCACTTTAACATGTGCCAATATAAAAAAAAGTTTCAAAATTTGAATGATAAAGAGAATTAGGTGAAACATACAATGTTAAGAGGTCCAATTATCCATACAAGTCATGAAACTTATCAAAAGTGTCACAAAATTGCTTATCTTGGCTCCAAAAATTGCCTTCATCATTTGGAGCTATTTGAACATCTCACCATTGAATAGGGATAGGTTTTATTATTGGGATAAGAGGGATGTCCTTAATGAATGCAATTCCATGCATTGGTTCTTATCGTAATCATCTAGAAACTCTTGGAAGGAAGCCATCATTGCCTGTAGTTTAAAAACTCCTCTTTTTTATTACCCCTCACACTTGGATTCAAAATTGGCTTAAATTTCCCATGAAAATACATGGGAGGGAGTGAATGAAACTTGGAAAAGATATCCATGGTCTTGGACTACTTAGGTACACCTTAAAAAGGCTCATACTTAGAGTTTCACCCCTCTCACCCTTGTGTTCACTATGATAGTTTGATTAGCTGAAAGTAAGGCAATTGTTTGAACAATTAAAATATTTTTCTTGGAATAAAATGGAAATATGGGGTTATTATAAGTACTAATATTCCACCTAAACTTGATTTAACTTTCTAACTCCTCTTGTAGCTTACAAAAGACAAAAAATGGTGAGACAAACCTTATTTTACATGTTGTCCATACAATTTCGTATAACTCATTTGCATGGGCGGGAGACTAAGGAAGTATTATCCATGTTACAATAACTTTCCCTTCCAAAATATTTATTTAGATCAGATTTCCAATCTCATTTTACCCATCAGGTCACTATAAGGGTTTTGGAAGGGTTTTAAGCAGTTTTGATTCTTAATGTTGGTTCATAAAAAAACCAACTTCAAACCTACCAAAAAATTATAAAAATATGATCATCAGGGACCCTATTAACCTCCCCTAACTCTTTTCTCTCCCATGAAAAACTCTTTAAAAAATCTAGGCATTTGAACACACCCCTTCAAGCTAGGTTATGTTCCTTGTTTGAGCCCTCTCTTGGCCAAAAATGGATTATCAATGTTTTTATCTTCATTTTATAATTTAAATAATGTTTTTATATACCCACCTAACCTACATCAACCATATCTATAGTTAAAAAAAGAGTAAAAGTTAAAACGTATCACTATTTGGCACTAGGCCTTCCCAAAGCCTAATAGGTCTTATAGGCATCCTGCTAGGTTTGATTAGTAATAATAATATATTTTAGTTAGGTTGGTGTAATATACATATTAAAACTTAATTTTAGCTTACCAAGCCACAACATATCCCTCCAAGCACCCTAATTCATTCTCTTTTCTTACTTGTCAACTAGGCCTAGTGGAAATCTGCCTCTTTGGACTGTGTGTGAGGGGAAAATGTGAATTGTGAGGAGTATGATCTTGTTAAATTATTTAATATCCCTTATTTTAATTATATTCATCTCATAATTTTTTTCCATGAAGTTTCCAGATCCATTTATTGAGTCCTTTACTCATTTTGTCTTCATTAGTTCACTTTGCCAAGGTCTGATTTTCCTAGACTGGCTGACCTCTGAGATAAAATAGAGAGGTATATCCATTATTTACAAGGGAAAATAAATATTTTTAGATATATTAAAATTAATAAGTATTATTTTTACCAGATTGTTTTTCTTTATTTTATGTTTAGGACATCCAATCATCTCAATATGCCTAAAAAAGGCCTAAAAACCTTATTTTCTTGCATTTTCTTCAAATCCACCTATAGATAACCTATCCAAACCAATTAAATGATTTTTGGATGTTATAAAATTATTATCACCTTCATTTAATTCTCATTTAACTTTTAAATCCATTAAAAACCCTTCTCTTTAGTGAATTCTTCATATTTGCTCATTGGGCAAAGGTGCTTCCTAGTCACTTGTACGAATTGATGGCCTCATCCAAGAAAGGAAAAAAATAATGAGAATATTTTGGGATTAATTAAGTTTTTAAAACATTAATTTTAATTATCATGAACCATCTCAAATTTATGTTCAACTTTATTTTTCTCTTGGCATGATAGACCCCTACCTTTACTAAGAGTGCATACTTAGTTGTAGGTATATGAAGGGTCTTAAGGGGTTTGTGTATACTTATTTTATAAAAAAAAATTCTTATATATGCTTATCATGGTTATAATGGAGATTATTCATGATTTATATATCATCCAAAATCCCTTTTGGGCCTCATATGCCCCTTATAGCCCAACTGGGTACCCTGTTGTACCTGGACTAAGACCCTTATTTTACCTTGGCCTATAGGTTTCATGGGATTAAAATGTATTGCACATGATGTTATTAGAATCCAATAATACATATTAATGTCACAAATATCCTTATTCAAATGTACTCTCACTTAAGATTTCCATAGTCCTCGTATCTCATGTTATCTCTTCTTCGTTGACTGAGACAACTTTGCCATTTAGGTTGGCTGTAGGTATCTATTACCTCATGAAGGTCTTGAATAGGAATTTGTGAAACCTTATTAAACCTAAATTTCCTTCACTTTAGTTTTTTTACCTTGTATTTACTCCCTTGATATCCATTAGGCCATTTTTATGCCATTTTAGCTCAAGATTGGGACAACTTCATCATGGTCCTGTCTGTAGGTGTTTATAGGATTGGATAAGGTGATTGTGATGGAAAAAAACTTCTTAGTTTCACCTTGGAGGTCAAAAAATGATTGATAAACTCTAAACCCACATTATATAGCTAAACACTATCATAATACATGCATACTCACTATCACCAAAACTATCTAACTCCTGTAGGTGGTCATTCTCCATGCCTAAGGAGTACCTGAGCATGTTCTAAGAATTAGGAATAAAGTATAAAACTCACTTAATATTTAAAATAAAAACTCAATAAATTTTATTGTTTCACTTCACATAAAAACCCTACCAATGACTTTATAATCACCTATCTCACAATTTAGTCCTCCCTACTTATAGGACTAATAAATCCTACATCTATTGACCCCTGTAGGTGCTCTTAGGTTTAGAAAGAACAATCACTTTTTCTCATAAAGAGGCTTGGGACCTTTATAAAGTTTATAATCATCCTTTGAAACCATTAACATAACCTATCCTCCATATATGCAAGAAGGGACCTCTTTCAAGCTTGAAATTCCACCTTGGTTGTAGATGCATTTTCTTAGGATAGTGTATATACAAGGTATGCAAAGGAAGCAAAATACCATATTCAAACGTCTCTAGATGAACTTTAGATCATAAAAGTTTTGTGTTAACCATTGGATCAATTCACATGTGAGACTGTAATCTAGTATCAACTTGGGAAACAAGAGTTTCTCAAAGAGATGAAATCTTGTAGATTTCATTTTCCAAGTTCAATGTTTTGGAGGCACCTTTAGGCCTCTAAATGACCATCTTCCACTTGCCATTATTCTTACAATATTGGAATGGTCCTTCTCACTACCAAGGGATACAAGGTTTATCATATTATTTTTTCCAAAATCTACTGCAACCATGCTATAACATATACACAAAACATTGAGGACCTCTGTTTTGTGTTTTTAGGGTAGATAGTCCCAAATCTGAGTCATCATTCTTAGAGATAATTTTCAATTTGCATTTTTCAACCAACACCTTAGAAAATTCAGCCATGGTGAACTCACATGTCAAGACTTCAAAAGGCTTTTAAAATTATTCTTCAATGTTTCAAAATGATACTTTCAACTCTCTGCTAAGCCACCTGTAGGTGGGTGTTTTGAGTGTGTTATGCAGGAAAGATATGAGATATGGTAAAATATAGTGTGAATAGCTTCCAAATGAATTTAAATGCATTTTAAACCTTGAAATACATGATATCTATCCTTTTCACCTTGCAACTAGTTTTGAACCATATCCTTTAACATGGAAATCACTTGCATACATGAGGGAAAGAGTAGACAGAGGCACCAAATGACTGTTTGGCATGGAAAATATGCTTGGGGTCACTTCTTACACCTTTTTAAAACATATAAATTTGATTTATTCAAGTATTTATGGTATGAATAACTGACACACCATGAATTCAACTCTAGGAACAAGATAAACAAGCCCATACACGTGAAAGCAAGTGAAACTAAGCAGGAAGTTGACCATGGAGGGAAACACGCTAGTAAGCAATCTAAGAGGTGACATGGTGAAGTCCAAACATGAAAGTATATGGTTTCATAAGCTATATTATTGTATAAAACCATTTCCAAGATATATGAGACACCTATAGGAAAAAACACTCAGCAAACATAAGCACTCCAATAGAAACTACACATGGTGACACCTCTTTGTAACATGAACTAAGTCACTCATCCAAAAATTATGAAAATTGAAAAAATGAATGGATACCATATGAGAAGTAATTACACATCCTCTGGAGCTAACATAACCAATTGGTTCATATTTATTTGGTAGAAATGGAGTAAAACTTGTAGGGTACATTAAATAACTAGTAAAAGAGCACAACCAACTTGTTAGTGATTGTTCATAAAGTAAAATTGATAATTTCTCAAGTTACTTATATTAAAATTAAGGTATTGGAGTGTAAAACCACATCCCAAAATAATTTTCCTTTAAAGTACCTGTGCTTCCCATACCAAGTAAAAACTTGAAGGCCATTTTAGTGTGTCTGGGAAACCCAAAAATGAACAGAATGGTTTTTGATATATTATGACACTTATAGATAAAAAAAAATTAAAATGAGTCTTATAAATATTATGATACCCCCCATGATCATGCACATGTGGCACACTTCCCTATGTGTCATACAAGTGCCATTTCCCCTCTTTTTCAACTAATTTCTGAAGTTTTAGTTAGATAACCTATAACATTATGGTGTAATTGACATCATTGAAATATAAAATAACTTCTTTGATGTTGGAAAAAAATAGGACACTTGGGTACCTTTGGAAATGTGCCATTTGTATTAATGACTCTCAAAAGCACATTAAATGACTCCAAATTGACAAATTGACTAATGTAACTAAGAACAAGGCTAAAATTGCATTTAATAACATAAAATGACATAAAATACTCCAATGATAATATATTTATACCCATATATTATCTAAGAAAACATTTTTTTACCTATAGGGGTCTAAGTTTGACCTAAAAGTCAAACTTGGTCAATAGGTCCAATGATAACTGGTAGGCTAATAGTACCTTGTGATTCTCGTTATTCATTGTCATAGGATTTGATGGTGATTTTTTATTATTAGAGATCTTCTATCATATACCTAGAAATCTTGATGATCTTTAGAGACACAATATTCTAGCCTGATCCATTGTCTATGAGGACATGTTTCACTTTGTGCCTCATTATGTAAAATTCGATACATAATGGATTATTATGAAATAGGCTAAGGGATGACATATCACTTTGGTTGAAGGTTACTTGTTAGCCTAGAGATAGGTTTCCAATCAAATATTGAAATTTGTCATGGGATATGTCATTGGGAACTTTTGATTGACTAAGGAACTCTATCAAGATGTTTTTATGGATTGTAAATGTACACAACAAATCTAAAATGGATATTTGTGATGGCATCATCTAAAATTATTCCACAATGTCAAACATCTTTTCTAGGATAGTGATAAACGGCTTGTTCTAAGGTAGAATGACTGGTTGGATGGTGGGTGAAGTGGAAAATGGTTGTGGGCCTAGTATGGTAATATTTGACCATCGAGTTGTGATTACATAATTGAAATTAGGTACAAGACCATTCTTTCTGATAAATGATGGTGAAGGGGGACCATGTAGGATAAGTCTTGGTTTCTAGTGCACTTGTGCATGGTTACGAGCTAATGATAAGTTATCTATACAAGGTTCAAACATGGGAATCTCTACTTGTTGATTCATTTGTATGCAGTCCTAGGTCAAGGAAGGATTACCAACATAGGTTGGTTTAGTAGGAATGATTAGCAATGGTCTTATCTGATTGGTACTTGGTCTAGGGTTAAGGAAAATGTTGATAATGCAACCTCCTAAAATATGGTATACAATTGCATTATATTCATATGTAATTGTATGGTGGTCTATTGGTTGTTTGTATTATTCTGACCTTGGTTCTATCCATTGTTTTGATGTTATTGGTTTTACTATTAATTTTATTAATTCTGTTGATCTTGTTGGTTTAGCTTTGGTTATTGATACTATGGTTGTTTATACTATTGTTTTTGATGTTGTACTAGCCACTGTTATTATTGGTTGTTATTTTGAGGAAAAGGATTTGATAAATTCCAAGGTTTTGATTGGAGGTGGAAGATCCATGATCCAATGTGATATCTCCATTTTATAAAATATTTTCAATGATGTGCTTGATTTTCACACAATGCTGAAAATGATGGCTTTTGACTTGAAGATATTCACAAAATTCATTTGGCCTGTACCAATCTAGAATGTTAGTGACCTTATGAATTTGCCCTTTCAAAATATGCCATTTAATCAGGTTAACTGTAACAAGTTTATGAAATATTGATTCAATGGGTTCTCCAAGGTTGTGAAAGGCATGATGAGTAGACATATTTCTTCTTGGAGGAGGGTTTTTCAAAGGCATAGGTTTCTACATTTATTTCATTTATTGTACTAGTTTAGTTTTTTGCATTTGTTGCACATGTTGTGTTTGCTAAAGATGTTATTGGTTAAGAATTATTTAGAAAGGCAACATAGGTTGAGAAGATGGTGTTTTCACCATTTGTACATCTTGTGATTTTGTTACTCTATTACCTATAACATTCTTGTTGTGATTTAACTACTTGGGTTTATCATAGTTATTGACCTGAGTTTGTGATGATGATTGCAATTAGACTATACTTTAATTTTGGCCATTGTTTTAGTTTTGGTTTTGGTTTTGATTTGATGAGGTTAATTTAATGGTCCCTTTGTTAATGATGGATATTTCAATCACCAAACCTTTGTCAATGATCTCTTTGAATGTATGTGCACACTACAACTCTAGATTATAATATTTCTTGATGTGTAGATTTTTGGTAAACACAACAGTGAGTTGCTTATCTAGAAAATTATGGGTAAATTAGCTTGCAAAGGATCTCCATCATTAAATATAGCTTACAAATCTTTCACTAACTTTTTTTTTGGACTACATTAAGTCTACCAATGAAATCTCATGCTCAAGATTATAAGAGAAGTGTTACATGAACTTGTTCGAAAGATCATCAAAATTTGATACTAAATTCTTAAGAAACTTTAGGAACCATTCCAATTCTTGCCCTATTAAGCTTCATGAAAACAATAACAAAAGGTAGATTTCGTTATAGGCCACTTGTTGGCATGCGAAAAATAATTCTGTTAGATGGGCCTTAGGGTCACCTTTCCCCTTATATTTGTCAAACTTTAGTGGTTCATACCCTATAGGAAATGGTATCTGCAAGTACTCCATGTTGAAAGGGTAAAAATACATGTCATCTAACTTAAACTTTTTAGTCTATTTCCTTGTTTGAATGAGGGAAATTTCATCCTTCATTATTATAGTTATTACTTAAGGAAACTAGTGGAAATATTGACCTATTGAGATAGAGGTTTGACAATCAAAATTGGATAAATTTAACTAGGGAATGATGGAGGAATTTGCTAGGGAATGTTGTATTGGTTAGGAAATGGACTAGGAATATGCATGCACATATTAGGGTGCAATTATTTAAATTACACATACTACAGTGCAATATTCTAGTTAGGATTGGGTATGTAGGTCTGATGTTAGGAATACCATGGTTAGGATGGAAGATTATGGATGTACAGTGCCTATTGAGGTTGAATAGGGACATGCTACAGACTAGTCATACCTAGCTAATTGAAAGGGACCCTTGAACCAAGACCTTATCTTTGAACTTGTGGCACATTATGCACAAAAGGCAATTTTTTCCTAATAGGTACTTGAGGAACATTGGAACCTCTTGGTTATATGAATACCTTTTGGGAAATAGATGCATGTTTTCGATTTAGAATCTATTACTGACCAATATTTATACATTGTTGGTTAGACATCATTTTGTTTTGGATCAACATGTTAATATATGACTGAAGAGATATGTTTGCTACTACCTAGCAAGGTAGAACATTGGTTTCCCCTATTGAGGTTGTATTATGTTTTACCTCTATTGTGTGGGTATATTGGATGGTGACTATTGTTGTGGAATGTTACTTGTCACCTATTAGGGTAGAGTAAGACTCATCACATTTTTTTGTGGTATGGAACTGATCATTAGCTAATTACTTAATCCTTGTTGTTGTGGGCTCAAAGAAGCAACTAGTTAAGGATTCGAGGTAGTTGACTAAGGTTTGGAAGTAGAAAATCCTACTCCCTGAGTTTATGGACCACTCACCATGTTAATCAAAGGCACATTTTATTGTTGACTAATAATTTGTGTGTTAACACCACTTTTGTCTAAATTGGATGTTACTTGCTTATTGTCCACTATATTCTGCTCACTATTCTACATAGAAGTGAAAGACACTTCATCTATACTTGGGGTATTAAACATGTTTTTTTCTGAAATGTTTTGCATAACTAGGTCAAAACCCTAATTTTCTTGGCTAGTCAACTCAAGTAAGACTCCCATCGAAGGAAGTGATCAAATAAGAGGTATATTTGACATGGCCATATTATTAAACTTACGTGCTAGGTTTTGATATGTATAGTATGTTGTCTATATTTTAATGAAGTGGTCTTCCATGAGGGTTATTTTCATGACAAACATACATAGATCTTGATACAAACATTGGTACAATGGTACTAGGGTTTATAAATGAGGCTTACTTGTTATAAGACATGTTGTAAGGTCCTCTTACTAGACTTGGCATGTTGTCATGGGGAAAGCCTACCAAAGATTGATCCCCTACATCATAAATCAATGGCATTGTATTTTAATAATGTTGTTTTTTGATGTTTTTTGTAACCATAGGTATGCTAGCTAAATATTTGGCTATTTTTTGTTGATCTTGCTTTGTGTAAGGAGGTGTGGTAACCAAATAATTGGTCAGAGGATCTTAACTCTATTCTCCTATTTGAGTGTTATAAGGTGGATAAGAATTTGCCTCCCAAATAATCTCATCTAAAAAAGGGTTTTGAACAAAGTCCTCTTACATGAAAACATTTCCATATCTTATATTATACATGGTTGTACTATGTGTATAGTGAGACATGGTCAAATCTATGAAAAATGTTTCACAATAATATGGGATTAGAGTTTTACAAACTCTAAAAATCTATGTCTAAAAATACAAAGAGGTTCAAACTCTATCTAACCTGGTCTAGGGTAGAGTTGTATCTCCAAAAAATCTATGCAAAGACTTGGTAAAAATAGCATATCAAATGTATAATGTTAAATGTTTTGTACAAACAAGGTCAAATAAAATGAACTAAAGAAAAGATGCCAAAGTATAGGTTCAAAGATGTTCCAAAGAGGTCTAAACTAGGAAAAGATAAAAGAGTTGATAGGAATTTTGGCCAAACATTACATCAAAATACAGGCTCAAAATAAGGTTGATGTTAGGAATTTTGGCCAAACATGGCATCAAAATCTAGATTTGAAATAAAGAATTATGTTATTAATCTAACAAACTTGGAACACTTTGGCAAAGACTAGGCACTTGATTCTAGACATAAACATGATAAAATTGGTATAAAACACAAAATAAAAGGCACTTTGAAGATGGAATAATTTTATCAAATACAGGCATAAATAATAAATTTTCCAAATTTGAGTAATAGATTAACCTAAGTTACACAACTCAAAAGAGAAAGATCTATATATCAGCCCCTGTGTGTTGATGCCTAAATAGAAATCAATCAATGTTTGGATCTAAACTTGTAAAATTTAATCAAAAACTCAACTAAGGTAAATTAAGGTTTTAATGACCAACAAGATAGGAAAATTTAAACAACATGATAGTGCTAAACAAATATCTAATAATACACATGGATTGATTTCAACAATGTGAAACTTGGAAATAAGATAAAGATAAGTCTATGAAATAATTTGGGTGGTGTAATGATATTATCGCTCCAAAATATGTGACAATGGTTTGTTTCAAAGACTTCTAAGGCACAAGACTTGATATGATTTGGGAATCATAACATTACCCATCTCAATAAAGTGCCATACTCAACATTTTTGACACAATTTTTTTTAAAAGTTTAAATCAAGGTGTCAAATAGATACCATAATGCCTCCTCAAAAAATAGAGTGATGTAGATAGACAAACTCATTCATGACATGGTATAAACAACAAATTTTTAAATTCAACACACTAATAAACAAAATAATAAATGACCAAAATGCAATTAAGTATAATCATCCTAGATCCTATCAAGGTGTGGCAAGTGGGGTTGACTAAAATTTACAAGTTACGATAGTCTAGATTGATCCCAAGTGTGGCTAAAATAGGAGAAACATCACATCAATTGAGTTCATAACGATCAACTCATCATGCAAGGGTCTATTTATTTGCATGTTGATTCCATCCATGGATTGCTTAATGAAATCCCCTAGTTGACCAGACTTAACTTAAGATTTTATTACTAAAGGAGAGGTTATTTGATCAATCCCCTAGCTTTAATAGTATGTGTTTCCTAATTTATATACCCCATCATGGAACAGAGTTGAAACACTACCAAGAGATGAAGCCCTAGGTCAATGTTTCCCTAGAAAACTCATGAGAGTTAATGACATCCTCCTCACAAGACAAATTACATGAAAAATAAAGACTAGTAGAATGACTTTAGGGTTTATTTTAGATCACACAATACCATACGAGTTTTGGGAAGAGCCTAGACAACTTTATTTATATACCTTAGAATAAGGCAAAAATGTAATAAAAAGGCACTTTTGATCACCCAAGTTTCTTATAGGGGATAGGGGAGAGCATACATGTGCCATTATTTTTATGAAAATAATAAAAAAACAAATAATTTATAAGAAATTATGAGTGAAGTTTAATTTTAGGCACCAAATTAAAATGTGACAATGTTCTTCACTTGGCCCCTTGGCGTAAGTGTGAAAGATTTAAATAATTACACAACATAAATTAATCAAAAGTATCTATGTTTATTTTAAGCTCAAAACCCAAATGTTTAAGATTTAGCCTAAGTTTATTTTTAAGCACCAAAATAAGTGTTCAAGACTTAAGCATTTGTTTTAAGCACTAATAATGAAGTATTTTCTAAGACTTAGCCATTCTAATTATTTTTAAACACTAACATCCAAATGTGTAAGATCTAACATGTTCATGTTAACACTAAAATGAAGTGTGAGTGATTAAGATAGATTCTTTTTAGAAGCCCAAAATGAAATGTTCTTTAACCAAAACTTGTAAATTTATGTTCAAATCATTTCCTAGACCTACAATTATTAGATAGTATCCTTCTGCTTTGAAGGAATTTTGATTGTGAGAAAATAAAATTTGGAAAAATAGATCTCAAGTTTTATTTTTGAACACACAATGATTGTGCTTAATCAGAGATGACTGATGCTGGTTCAAGGAAACCATGGCTGGTTAGTCTCAAAGAGAACCAGTGTTGGTCATGAAGAACCGATGCCTGCTGATTAAGACCATCATCAATCACCTGAGAACCTAAAGTCAAAACCACAACAAAGTAAAGCATTAGGTTAGGAAATGATTAGCTAAAAACTTAATAAAACATGCAAGGCAAGGATTAGATAAAGATTTTAAGAGATACTAAGATCAAGAAACAACCATTAAAAATAATAGAAACATTCAAAATACAATCTTGGTAAGCTATGATCCACTATGGATATTAAATGATGGCATTTACATAGAACCAATATTGATTGGGAAGAACCAATAATGATCACTTAGAATCAATGCCATTTAGTCTTGATTGGTGCTAATCTTTGTGTAGATATGAGATAATTCAACAATTAAAAAACCAACAAAATCAAAGCTAAAACTATAAATTTGAAGAAATTTAAGCATTCAAATGTCAATTTTCAAGTTACATCTTCATCTCCTTACTACATGGAGTGCATATGATCTCATCAATCATGACATTTATGACCAAGGAATACAAGAAGGGTGGTTAGATAATATGTTAGCTTCACAATAAAAATAAATCAAAATGAACGGAAACACACTAACATGCATAACACTATCTTGCCTAGATCAAAGGGAGGAGTAGGATGAAGAAAACCAATTGATAAAACACAACTAAAATGGAATAAAACATATATTTTTTACCGTCCTTGAATGCTCTAGGATATTTATTCATTTATCTTGCTTGACTTGTGCTCAAGAAGTATTTGGAAAATGGAGTTGTGTGGCTCCTTCTCTCCTTGGCACCATGGTTTACTTGGCTCATGCTTGCTTGATTTAGATTGATGGATCAAAGTGGCTTGGATTATGATTCATAATTTTGGCATTATAACACTATTGTTTCTAATCTTGTCATAAATGATGGGTGTCTTTATTCCCTTCATTTAATCAACTCTTTGTTGATGTCATATTCAACCAGGGATGTGTCTAAAGCTATATGCAACAAGAAGAATCTTAGCAATTTTTTAATTGATTGTAGGTATTTGTATTTTTTTTTGTTTTGGGGGATATTTAATGTCTTAAATACTTCTTGGTTAAAACCTTATTGGAATCAAACTATGAAAATCTAATGGAAGTAAACACACATTATAGAAATGAATTGCTAGAAATAAACACACTTTGCAGAAATGAATTTGCTAGAAATAAACACACTTTATAGAAATGAATTTGCTAAAAATGAAAAAACTTTACAACAATTTATAATGCTTGGAAAATGATTACAAAGAAATGAGAACTTAATCTAGAACACCTGTAGGGACAAATCTACAACAAATTTTAACTTAAGGAATTGAAAGCATTTATAAATTTAATAGATCTACCTATTTGCTTTTGAAAATAAAATATAAATACCCAAAAAAATGAAGATTCTAGTTCTTGGAGGAGTGGGCCCTTGTTCTACCTAGAAACAGGATTGAACAACCTAATTCTCTCTCAAAACAAAAATGGCTATTTTATTGATAACATGTTTTGCATTACAAAAATGTACTAGATCTGTATAGATCAATCTATATCTATCCTTATTCCTTTCTTATTTAATTACTACCATTATTCCTATATTCTTCCAAGTCCATATATATATATATTCTTCTTCTTGTGGTGCATTGATGGTCGTAACTATTTCACAGATATGATGGAACTGAATCATGCCCAAAATAGATGCTGAATTAAAATGTGGCTAGATGTATAGTTGTGTGATAAGTGTCTTGGATTTGCAAGTATGGAAATTGGAAGTCTACTCCTGATTAATAGGATCATTGATTTAATAGATAATTAGCCATTTGGAATAGATCTTTATCAGATCCATAACTTTAGAAGAGTTCTAAAACTAAAGGAAATCATTCCATGTTTAACCACAAAAGTTTAGGAGCTTATCTGCAGGAGTTCCAGAACTAATTCTGATATTTCCAGAACTAAATATAGAGTTCTATAACTAAGTGACAGAACTTGTATAGCATGGTGGAGTTTTGAAACTAAGCTATATTGATTCTAATGCTTCCAAAAACATGCAATCCACTTCATATTTGTTCTTCAGTCTGATGATGACCTATTTTATTACAAAACTTGAATTTTCCAAAACACTTTGCTAGGAATTATAGAGCTTTTAAATGTTAGAATCACAATCAACAAAAGATGGACAATTACATCTTAACTCATATCAGATCAAATAAAAGTCACAAAATGCAGTCAAACTTAATAGAAAAAGAGAGAGTAAGATGAGGTCATTTATTGTACATTTAATAGGCATATCTTGGCCTCATCATTTCCCCCATACTAACTTGTTTGTAAGTCCCTTTACAAAATGTAATCTTCAAATTTGGGATTGTATATTCTGCATTCCATTTGATTGCTTAGATCAAATGGCTAGAACTAAATATTCCAATGCTTTGATTTAGAGGTACTATACCCTACTCCTACTTTTACTTTTCTCTTCCATTCCTCAAATTGAGTGGGATCTTGAGGTTCTCTATTTTGCCAAGGAGATATGGGGGTGAGAAGTAGAGGTGGCCTTGTCCACATTCCTATCCATATGTGCCTGTGAGCTTCATTGATCTGAAAAATTATTGTGCATAAAGCTTTTGCCCTTTTTAGACTCTAGATCAAATTTGAAGGGGATATTACTTCCCTTATTTTCAATGTCACCGGGAGAAATTCCCATCTTTTCAAACATGCATCATAAATATTATCAAAATTTTCCTTTTCATAAGAGGTGAAGGCATTAATGCTTTTCTGTAAATTGGTAAGATAAGGATCTTTGAACCTTCTATCAAATGCATGGAATCTAAAATGTGTAGCAAAGGCGGATGGGTTACCATAATGAATTATCATATAGAGATTAGATGAACTAGCCTTTAACAGATGCTCTAACTCCCTCTCTTTCCATGCAATCTGATTTTGAAGAAAAGAAAAAAATGCATTAAGCTGACTTTCCCCTACATACAAATTGATCATAAAACTTGAAATCTTTTCCAGCATGAAATTACAAAGGTAAAATTCACAAAGAAGATTTTTTTATTTTGCATTGGCTAAGGAATAGCTACCAAGAATTCAGCTTCATCTTTTATTTCATGTGGAAGGCCACATGCTATCCTTGCAAACTACCAACGAATGAATTGTTCCTCTAAAAACATACTATATGTAGGAGAAGGTATTTTGCATGTAAGCAGTTTTTCACTCATCATGAAAACCATTTATATTTTCACAAGATATTTATATTTATCTTTTTCATCCTTATAAAAAATTTCTTCTCATTCCTTCCTTTATTTCTTTTCTTCCTTCATTTTGCTTTCAAGTCCTTATTGGATGTCTTGACTACACTGAGTTTTCTGCATGTATCATCCCATAACTGCTTGAGTGGCAAATAAGTTAATTTAGTCTATGAAAAGATTGTTGACACAACAGTCTGTCTCTTGGAAATTTTACATTCTTCTTCTTTCTCCATCAGCTGACTTTTAATCTCTACTAATTTCTCAGTCTTGGCTATGAACTGGTTTGTTAATTCTTTAAGGAGCATTTCTTTCTATTCTAATTTGAATTTGAGGAAATCCAATTCCTCATCATTTTCCTTGATAATGAGCTCTACTCTAGACAAAAATAGAGCCTATTTAACCAACTGATTTTCTTTTTTTTTTCTAGAATTTCTTAGGGAGTTAAGCATTCTTCTTCTACCAGAGGGTATTTTCCCTTCCTTTTCCAAGATGCCTGTTCATCTTCTTCATGTGATGGTGCTACTAACTCACCCATTTCTTGGAAAAATTGCTCCTCAAATATTTCATCTTTTTTTTCTTTTTTTGTTTAGCTTGGTCTAGGAGGAGTCATGGCTATGCTACCCAAAATATCAACAACTTCAGTTTCTAGCCCTTTTTGTTCTTCCATCTCCTCTAAAATTTCTTTAGACCTTTTATTACTTCTCCTTATTTGAGGAGCCTCAAAATTTATAGAAATGAGTCTCCTCTTAGAGATTCTTCTAATTTTCACCTCTTACTAAGGCCTAGGTGAACCATCACTATCAAAGACAGGTATTAGTTTTTTATAGCTTTTGCAGAAGAAGGAATTTCTTGAGAAGGCATAGTAAGGTCTGTAGTTTTAGCTCTTCTTCCAGATCTTCTTCTTTTTGGTATTTCCTCTCCTCCTAGTTATTTATTTTCCTCAGTAGTGGTATTAATTTCTAAATGAATTGAAGGTGTAGGAGGAGTTTCTATTACTCTTATGAAAATATCAGGGTTCTACCTAAACTTGCTAAGAAATTGTTTCCACATTTCTTCCCCATTTTTATTTGAAAGGAAATGGTACTGGCATACTAAATGCACTAACCCATGTTGTCTAATTGTTCCTACACCTAAAAAATACCTCTGGGCCATTATATGGATGGAGTAAAAAAGAAACCCTAGAAGGTTTACTATATATTCTATTTTTTCAGTTCCATATCTAAGATATATGAGGATTTTTAGGACTTTTCTTCCTACTGACCCAAATTACCCATCACATGTTAAATACTTAAATACCCAAAATGATACTCTATCAAAGGGTTTAGGCAAGCTAGCCCTTCTGACTCCTTTAATGATTTTATTTGTGTTGTAAATATAATGGGGTTTGGCTTCCCCCTCTTTCAGTAGGGTTTTAACCAGGTCTTTTAATGTTCCTTTGATAGGGTTTGGGACATGCACCATTGATACTCTAGATATATCACTTATTACATTCACAAAAAAAAAGAATGAAAACCTTCCTAATATTTGTCCTTGTTTGCTCTAAATTGATAAAAAATGATCTTACCAATTCATCATTATATTTGGAGAATTTCCTCAAAAAATTCAGCCATCCTACTTGTTGAAAGATAGTTGCCACTTCTTCATTTGTAAAGATATAGGTATAATCCTATGGTTCTAACTTATTTTTAATCCCCATGATCCATTATTATTTAATATTATGTATGTTATCTAAATAAATCTTCTCTTAGTGGCATAACTGACAACTTTGGTTGTGAAACTGGTGAATTCGACTGCAAAATTGACAAATTTAATTCACTGTATCTCTCTTGAAGTTTCTCTGCAGCTAGTTTTTTCTTTGTCGATTCAATAATAAAAATGACTCTTTATAACTATTCTACTAATTTATTCCATCAATATCCTTCTCATGATTTATCACTTTTAATCATGATGTACAATAGATGACTCATCATACTAATCTTTTAAATCAAGTCTAATCACACATGTGAACTTATCAATCTAACCTTTAACAAGCTAAAAACATAATTACCATCCTTAATGATGTAATCCCTTTGTCATGATGACTCATCATTCCTAAAAAAAATGAAACAAAAAGGAAAATAGCTAGAAAATAGTTAGAATTCCAAAGAAGTTTTTATTTTGAATTAGCCATTTATTTGAGAAGATCAACTGCCATCGCTAGTTTTCAATTGATTTTTTTTTTTGGAAAAGAGAACAACTTTATTGGTTTTAATTCTCTTCCCTTTATTATGGATCTATTCATCTAATTATTTGATTGTTTTAGAAGAACTGGGTTCTTCCATATGATCAAATTCTTTGTCTGCTTCAATCTACTTCAAGAATTCATCCTTAGTAGGAGGTTTCCTATAAAGTTTTAGCCTGTGTCCATTGACCAAAAGTATTATTCTACTACCATTAATCGGTAGTAACTAGATAGAACTATTGTCAAATATCTACTCAATCTGATAAGGTCCCAACCATCTAGTTCTCAATTTGCCTTTGAATTATTGGTACTTATAATCAAACAATAATGACAAGTCTCCTACTTTGAATTGCCTTTCTTTGATATGTGAATCATGCCATTTCTTCCTTTGATCTTGGATTATCTCTATCTGGTGAAGTGCTTCCATTCTCAATTCATCCAACTCATTGAGTTGAAGGATTCTCTCCTTTTGAGCTACATCCAATTCAATTTCCACCTTAGTTGTTGTCCTCAATATCTGTAGTTCAAACTCAATAGGAAATAAAGGCTTTTTCCCATAGACTAACTCATATGGTGAAAACCCTATTATGGTTTTCAAAGTTATATTGTAAGCCCAGATAGTTTTAGGTAGCCTCTTTACCCAATCTCTTCTTCTTGTTTCAACTATTTTAGTGAGGATATTTTCCAATTCTCTATTTGTTACTTCAACTTGTCTATTTGCTTTTGGGTGATAGGGAGATGACTTATTATGATTGATCTGATAATACATTATGAAAGCTTGGATCATATTGGACATAAATTGTGGTCCCTAGTCTGAAACTAAGCTTCTTGGTACTCCAAACTTTACCATAATTCTATGCCAAAGGAAATCAACAACTACTTCTTCAGTGGCATTTGTTAAAGCCTACACTTCTACCCACTTTGTCACATAATTAGTACACATAAGAATGTGTTCTTTTCCATATGAAGGAGGATTAAAGGGTCCAACAAAATCCAATACCCATCTCTCAAATGGTTCAATCACTACTTGAGGTTGCAGAGGCATTTCATTGGTAAAGGTTGGTTGTCCCATCCTTTGACAAGGATCACATCGCCTAATATAGCTCTTCACATATTTGTACAAAGATGACTAATAATAACTAGTGCCAAGTATCTTGTGAGCTATTCTTTTCACTAAATAGTTTCCTCCACTTGGTTCATCATGACATGCCTGGAGGATTTCAAAGATTTCATCTTCTCTTACACACCTGCATAAAACCAAATTAGGGCCACATTTAAATAGCATTCCATTTAACCATTTAAATTATGCACTAGTTTTGATTAACTTCTTTATTTATTTTTTAGTGAAAGAAGGAGGAAATTTCCCTATTGTAAGATAATTTTATATGTCAACAAACCATGGTGTATCAGCTAAAATAATAAACAATTGTTCATCTATAAAGTTGTCCTTGACTAGATCCTACTCCCCTGTAGTGGTCAGTCTTGACAAGAAATCATATACCACATTAAATTTACCTAAATTATCCATAATAGTAATATCAAATTCTTGTAGAATTAATAACCATCTAATTATTCTACCTCCAACCACTAGTTTGTTCATTAAATATTTAATTATTGAGTGATCTGTATGTACAAATATTTTTTACCCTATACTGTAATGTCTAAATTTATTAATTGCATAGATCATAGCTAGAAATTCTTTTTTAGTGGTAGTGTAATTTATTTCAATGGGAGTAAGATTTTTAATAAGATAGTAAATAGCATACATTTTTCCTTCTTCATCTTTCATTCTCAAAACTGCACTAATTGAGTTATTTGAGGCATCAGTTTGGATGTGAAAAGGCTTCTCCCAATTAGGTCCTCATAATATTGGGGAAATTACCAATTTATCTTTAATTTATTCAAAAGTATGTTGAGACTTTTCATCCCAAATAAATTCACAATCCTTGGTAAGCAACTTAAACATGGGGGCAATAATTTTACTAAAATCCTTGATAAAGTGCCTATAGTATCCAGCATGCCCTAAAAATAACATGATATCTATGGGGGTTTGAGGAATAAACAAGTCTAAAATAATCTTGATTTTTTTTTGGTCAACCTATATTCCTCTTTTTGAAATATGGTGTCCTAATACAATCCCTTCATCAACCATCATCAAACATTTCTCATGACTAAGAGACAAGTGATGTTGTTCACATCTTGTTAATACTCTGTCCAATTTTTTCAAGGCATCATCAAATGTATCTCCATGCACAATAAAGTTATCCATATATACCTCTACATATTCATTTTTTAGGTTTGCAAAAATTTCAAATATAGCTCTTTCAAAGGTTGCTAGAGCATTACATAGTCCAAATGGCAATACCCTATAAGCAAAGGTACCCCATAGACAAGTAAATGTAGTTTTGTCCTGATCCTTTGTAACAAATCTAATTTAATTGTATCCACTAAAGACATCCAAGAAGGAAAAGTACTATTTACTTGAAAGGTTGTCTAAGACTTGATTTATGAATGGTAAGGGAAAATAATCTCTCAGGGTGGCTTTGTTCAGTTCCCTATAGTCAACACAAATTCTCCATTTTCCATTATTTTTAGGGACAATTACAAGAAGAGACACCCACTGGCTATCTAAGATAGGGTAGAAAAAACCTACTTGTAATAGTTTTTCAATTTCTTATTTAACTATATCCCTTAAGGCTAGATTAATCTTTCTCTGAGGTTGCCTAACTGGTCTAATGTTTTTAATATAAATGTGATGGGTGCAGACACTTGGATGAATTCCCTTCATGTCTCTATAGTCCCAAATAAAAGCTTTAGTATGATCCTTGAGAACATCAAACAATTTGGCTTCTTCATCATTCCTTAACCAGCTATTAATATTTAAAATTTTACCTGGTTGAATCTCAACATGTTTAGTTCCAATCTATGATGAACTGATTTGTTGAAAGGGCTCCATTAAGGTGTTTAGTGGACATGCATGTGGTAACAACATATGATATGTAGCAACATCTCCAAAAGTTCTTTAAGATAGAATGTTGAACAAAGGACAATAGGAAGAGTTATGATACTTATCTTATTATAGGTTGAACTGCTCGTTACTACTATTTTCTAGAAATTCTTCATCATCTCCTAATATATGTAAAGTTGAAGCTACAAATCCTTTCTCTCTCCAAGAGAAATATCATTCCTTTGGAGTGAAATTATCTTCATTTATAGGGAATTATTATTGGTGTGGTTTCAAAATTAAATGTGATGTTTCTAAAATAGATTCTATAGGTTCTAGAACTAATCCTGACTACTCCAATGATAATTGGTGTACATTCAATGGAGGATTAACCATATCTTCTATTTATTGTACATGATATTGAAATGTTATCATAGCCAAAAAAGATAGATTTTGCTCATTAATATCGGGATTATCAACCCATAGTTTCTTTTGATTATCAATAAAAGATTGTGCAAAGGGATATAATGAAAATTGATTAGAATTCTTACCATTTGAAATAGTCATATCACCTAACTTGCAATAAATTAAGGCAACAACTATAGCTAACCATGGTATACCCAAAATAATGGGATAACCAAGTGTTTTACCTTTTACCTGCAATATAAGGAAGTCAACTAGATATTCCCATGACTCCACCATTACTGCCACATCTTCAATAACTCTTGATTTTGCTACAAACTGATCTACCATCTATAATATGGTGTTAGTAGGTTGTGTGCATATTAATGATAGTATTTTTAAAGTGTCCACTTTCATTACATTGATAGCTACTCCCAAATCAATCAAAATGTTATGTATATCTTTATTCCCTATAGAGACAAAAGTAATAGGGCTTCTAGGATCTCCATATTTGGGAAGTAGGAGTTTTCCTACTAATAAATCAGCAAGTTTCCCATCTACCTTAATAGTCCTGGGGTACTAATTCTTTCTTCCAGGTTTTTTAGAACATAATAGTTTGATTAACTTGTTCAACTCTTTAATATCCTTGATTACTTGTAATAATGGTATTTTCATACTCAATCTTGTTAGTTCCTGCACTAATTCAGATTCCTTAATTTCTATGGTTTTTTTAAATCTTTTTGGAAATGGAATCTTAGTAGAGTTTCTTTCTGGTTCCTTATCTTTTTCTTTTTCTTCTTCCTTAGGTATAACCAGACTAGGGGTTTTAACTTATTTTGTCATTTCAGTGATTATAACAGGTGGATTGCTACCTATTTTTCTAGATCTGGTTTGAATGTCTTTACAATCCATTGCATTTAGATCAACTAATTTTTTTAGTTCTATTTCATACACAGGAGTTGTTTGTTTGTTTCTTGGGTTTGTTACTGGTTGTGATGGCATTTGTGTTTAGACTACATTTTCAGCTTACAAATTTTGTGTTGGAGATCCCATTATGACTTGTTGGTTCTGATTTGGATATGTTTTCCCTTGCACATAATTACAAGGGCCCTATCTAGGTTATGGCCAAGCATAAGGATTTCCTTGACCAACCCAAGGTTGCTAATGTCCCTGAGTATACTAAGATTGACTTGCCCAATACTGAGGATGCCATGTTGGTTGAGGGGCCCAACGCGGCTATCCCCAACTTTGTGGTACTATTTGAGCTACCCATGGCATCATCCAAGGATTAGGAGCTAATCTTGGCATAAACTTCCCTTGGCTGGGTTGTCTCTGAACAAAATTCAATTCTTCTGTGGTGGATGATGTAATGGTTTATTTGAGCTGATTTTTTTTGAGTGAAAGAAGAGAACAAGCATGAGTATCATGTTCTTTAGATTCATAGATAAGACATACTTTTGTTTTATCCAAAGGACATTCCCTTATTGCATGCTTCTTCCTACATCTAGGACAATACATGGCTAATGGTTCAATTTTGACATTTGTTTTAGCTTGCAATCCATCTATGGTGGAGGTTAATTGAACTAATATATCTGTTTTAAAGTTTTCCAATTCATCCATCAGTTTGTTCATATCTGGATTCAAATTTTTAACCAATTTTCCCTTTCTAGGTCCACCCCTTGTCCTTGAATAGATTCTACAAATTTCTATGATTTTGTTCATTCTTAATTGAGCAATGTTTCCACTGCCAATTAAATCAAGGGTTTCCCTAGATTCATTATTTAGAGCTTTGAGAAAGATGGTTTTTTTAACACTTCTAGAATTATAAATCCATATCTTTTACTCACAAAGAGGAATCTATCCAAATAATCTTCCATATTTTCATCCTCTTCCTATTTGATTTTGAAAAATTCTTCCTTTTGATTTCTTCCTCTAAAATAATCTTGATATTTGTCTAGGAAGATAGTTTCCATTTGTTCCCAATTGGTAATAGAATTAGATGTTAATTCCATAAACCACCTCATTACTACATCCTTCAGAGTAGATGGAAATAACTTGAGTTTTTGATTATCTATCTTGTAATCATAAGTCTGACATAGTACTTTAAACTCAAATAAAAATTGGTCAGGATCCTCATATGACATTCCTCTAAATGTGGGCAAGTGTGCAAGTGAAATGTTATTCATAGTGGTTTCATCATCCTCCAATTGAATGGGATAGGTAAAGGTTCTCTCAGGTTCTCTTCCATCCTCTCGTGCCATCTCTCTAGTATTTTCTAGTCCCTTCTCCCAGTCAATGTGGTATGTGATCCACGTTGGGGATGATGAAAAGTCAGGAGTAGGAGGTTGACTACTCAGTTGAGAATCAAAACTTTCCCTCAATGGATCTTGAGAAATAATCCTCCTCCTTAAAGTTTTACTTGCTTCTGGTGACCAATCCAAAAATTCCAAAGATGGAAACTTTGCTTCTTGTCTTGTAGGAGATAATGGTGCCTCCAATTCTTGATCAACTTCCTTATTTAAACTAGAGGATGATGGAAATTCTTGTTTAGATATTTTTGGGAGAAATATACCATTGGAGTCTCTTGGTCTACTCATAAATTTTGTGATATCTTAAGGAAGATTTATTTAATTAATAAATGTATGATTGTTGCTCTTGTTGACACCTAATTAAAAAATTCCAACTAGTGTCCCCAGTAATGATGCCAAAAATGATGGGTGTCGTTATTCCCTTCATTTAATCAACTCTTTGTTCTTTGTTGATGTCATATTCAACCAGGGGTGTGTCTAAATTTATATGCAATAAGAAGAATCTTAGAAATTTAGTAATTAATTGTAGGTATTTATATATTTTTTTGTTTTAGGGGATATTTAATGTCTTAAAGACTTCTTGGTTAAAACCTTATTGGAATCAAACTATGCAAATCTGCTGGAAGTAAACACTCATTACAGAAATGAATTGCTGGAAATAAACACACTTTGCAAAAATGAATTTGATAGAAATAAACACGCTTTACAAAACTGATTTTACTAAAAATGAACAAACTTTACACACAATTTAGAATGCTTGGAAAATGATTACAAAGAAAAGAGAACTTAATCTAGAACACCTACAGGGACAAATCTACATCAAATTTTAACTTAATAAATTGAAAGCATTTATAAATTTAATAGATCTACCTATTTTCTTTTGAAAATAAAATATAAATACCAACAAAAATGAATATTTTGGTTCTTGGAGGAGTGGGCCCTTGCTCCACCTAGAAACAAGATTAAACAACTTAATTCTCTCTCAAAACAAAAATGGCTATTTTATTGATAAAATGTTTTGTATTATAGAAATTTACTAGATTTGTATAGATCAATCTATATCTATCCTTATTCCTTCTTTAATTACTACCATTATTCCTATATTCTTCTAGGTCTGTATATAAATTCTTCTTCTTGTGGTGCATTGATGGCCATAACTATTTCACAAATACGATGGAAATAAATCATGCCCATAATAGATGCTAAATTAAAATGTGGCTAGATGTATAGTTGTGTGATAAGTGTCTTGGATCTGCAAGTATAGAAATCAAAAGTCTGCTCCTTATTAATAGGATCATTGATTTGACAGATTGTCAACCATTTGGAATATATCTTTATCAGTTTCAAAACATTAGAAGAGTTCTAAAACTAAAGGAAATAATTCCATGTCTAATCGTGAAAGTTTTGAAGCTTATCTGCAAGAGTTCTGAAACTAATTCCAATAATTTTGGAACTAAATATAGAGTTTCAGAACTAAGTGATAGAACTTGTATAGCGTGGTGAAGTTTTGAAACTAAGTTGTATTGATTCCAATGCTTCCAAAAATATGCAATCCACTTCATATTTGTTCTTCAACCTGATGATTACCTATTTTATTACAAAACTTGAATTTTCCAAAACATTTTACTAGGAATTATAGAGCTTTTAAACGTTAGAATCACAATCAACAAAAGATGGACAATTACATCCTAACTCATATCAGATCAAATAAAAGTCACAAAATGCAGCCAAACTTAATAGAAAGAGAGAGTAAGATGAGGTCATTTATTATACATTTAACGGGCATATCCTGGCCTCATCAATAAAACCACCATTATAACATTACTATGTCCAAACTCTCTAAATAGAGAGGCAAATGCTTATATTTATAGGTTTAACAAAGGGGATTGGAATGGGTTCAACCTCACCTTAGTTCATTAATTAACCTTAGTAGAGTTAAAAGGTGTCCAAAACTCATGATTAGTATGGAATAGGCATGGGTGAGATATTTTGGATTTTAGACAACTCACAAAAGGTAATTATGAATTCCTAGGATATTAGTTGATTTTTGAATTTCCTTTTTGATAATTCATTTAATTTCTCAAGGATGGTTCAATTAGGCATTTGATTAGGTTTTGCATGTTAATTATTTCCTTTTAGGCATTTTAACATTTCCAAGATTTTGATTTAATTAATGTGTGCATTTGATCTATTTAATTGATTTTTAAGCCGAATAGAATGTTATGAAGCCAAATTTGGGATGTTTAGAAATTCTTACGCTAGATATTCAAAAGTTGGTAAGAATTGATCTAAAGTCTGGTATGAAGCCATTGGTGTCTATTTTTAGGTGTCTATAGATAATAAATTTCTAAGAACCAAGAATTTGTTAGGTTCCCATTATTATTAAGCTAATATGCATTCCAAGATTAGAGCAGTGAGTTACTCATAATTATGTTTGATCTTAAATTTGAGATACATTTGACTATCATTGGGGACTTTCAACCTTAATTTTGACATCTTTCTAACCGCCACTTATAATTTTTTTCCTTTTCTCCTAAAAATCCATCAAAAAAATTATAATTTATTGGCCATACAGTGGAGTTTGGATTCCTTTTATTCCTTCATAGAGATTTTCTAAAGCTTACTACAATGGTGAATCCTTTTTTGTGACCTGTCAATGGTAAATTGGCAAATAAGGTAATAGAATTGTTGCTTACTTTGATATGTCAAAAATATAAGATAATAAATTTTAGATTGATATTTCTTGGCATATTTCAGATAATTTTTCTAGCTAATGGTTAGAAATTATGTTGGTTTGGTACCTTTTTCCAAGTTTTAAATATTATAAAATGGTTCATATTACCACAAGTATGCGAAATAATGCATTGAAATAAATTTAATTTGACATTCATGATAACCAATATTGAATTACTAAGGTATTTTAGTTTCACATGTATGTCAAATAAATCGATGAAATTAATCTTAATCTTTCATTCAAATTACATAATAGTAGAATATTAAGGTTAATATGATATGACATATGATGTTTAATAGATTAAAAAATCCCATAACTTATGCCATCACAATCATATTTCAATTCATCTTAGCATTTATTTTCCTATTCAAGTTGTGAAAAGTATTCTTTAATGGTTTCATTACCTCCATCAATTAATTTAATAATGTCTCATTTCAATTGTTCATTTTGTATCAATTCATAGATGTGTATGCACTGGATAGGATGACTTATAACTATTCTCTTTCTCTCAATAAACTAGGACTCAAATAAGCTCAATCAAATAGAACTTGCATGTACTTGGACAAGCAGATAAGGATAAATGATATTCATAGATATAGCAGAGGGTAACCTACAAATCTAATGTCAAAAAGAAAGGGTTCCAAAGCCTAAGCATATGACATAGAGATATAAATCTCACTAGACCTCATCAAAGTAAATGATTGTAATGATGCAAGTAAAGTAAATTCTTATAAATGGGTATAAGTAAAATAAAGGTTGGGTAAGTGATTATGAAGAACATAAGGTGAAATGGTCAACTAAATCCATTTCACCCAAATAGGGGTCTATGCAATCTAAAGTGTGTTGGAAATAAGATGACTGAGAGTGGGGGGTGAATCATTCTTAAAAAAAATATATTCAATTCCACTTAACTATGCATGAATCATTCTAATAAACATGTACATTTTAGGAAACATAAATATTAAATCATAAGAGCATGAAACACATTAACATAACATATATATGGGAAACCCTTTAGTTGAAGAAAACCCACTTATGAAGCAAATGGACTATATTCCTATAAGACAAACATTAACCTTTAGTGAGGGACCAAATTCACATGGAGCACCAACCCCAACTAGCTTAGCACCAACTCATCTAGGCTTTAGCTAGCACCCACTTATAAAGGGGCACCAACCCCCTATATGACTCAACACTAACTCAACCACATAATTGTTTGATCACCTTAATAAACCCTTATTATTTATATAATAGATGATGATCTACTTATTTAGTTCTTTTCTCACTTCAATCCATCTCAAACTGACCTTTATCCTTCTTCACTCAACTAGCCCTCTTCATGGATTGATTAGGTCTTCTAACCTTAATCTTCATATGCAGAACTTCTATTATATATTCATAACACTTTTTTGATGGTCTACATGACCTCTTTATACTTAAAAATGATCTATATCATTCTCTCATCATCTTCTTCTCTCACACACTTATCATCCTCTAAACATTCCCCTCTAAGCACACACAAAATAGACCTAAACTACCTTGATTTTATGCAATTCACTTGATCATATTTTTCTTAGTCATCCATACAATCAAGTCACTTCGGTTCATCATGAATAAGTCTTAGAATATTAAAATAACATGCCTTAGTCATGAATTAATCAATATAATAGATCAGCCATACATCAATTAGCCCTTACTCCTCTTTTAGGCTTATGGAGACCTATTAGGCCTTATTTTTATTTGATAGGTTAAAATGAGTTGAAGGGATCCAGACCCTAGACAAAAGAGAGAAGAATAAGAAAATGAGTGATAACAAATAAGAAACAAAATGGGATAAGGGTAAACACCCTGACAACTAGCCTAAATTTCACTAAATATCAGCCAAAATCCAATCAAGAGCACAAAAAATATCTAACCCAAACAAAAGGGAATAACCAGAGTTATTTCAACTTAGAGTAGGTGACCAATTGTTTGGCTATTATATTAGATTTCTTATGACCATCATGTATAACAAACTTATTAAAACCAAGAAAATTACTTAACCTCTCAAATTCCTCTTAAATTTTTCCATAGATGAGATTTTAGATTGTGATTTTCATATAGAGTTTTAGAAGGGAGTCTTCAACACCCTTGTTATCATTAGCCCCTAGGGTAGTTTTGCCTTTAGATGCAAAATAAGGGATTTCAAGATCAAATTTATCATTTTGAACCCATGAGTTAGAAGCCCCCAACTATTTTCCTTGATCTTCCTCTTCAAAAGCTAAGGAATGAGTGCCCTTTGCTTCCAACTCCTCCTTATCATTATTGATATCAGTAGCCTTGAAAATGTTCTTGTACCAGTCTAGTTTCCCCCTTTTAATCAATAGAAGAATGAGGCCTTGGTAGATAAGTTTCATAATAGGGTTCTTCTTGAAATTTAAAACCAAAACCTTTAAATATTTCAACAAAAAATGGGATACTAATGATATTCCCCTTGAAGTGGTTCAAAATCAGGATGTAATGCAAATAGATAATGGTGTGTTTACCTTCAATGTTATGTATTACATTATCTAGAGACATACCTATGGCCATTTCCTTGGAAAATATACACACATGTAGCCTTTTTTGGATAGAGGTTTTGTCTTGTTTTTATCCTTCTCTTTTTTGAATAAAATCTACATGAGATTCTCCTTATGATTATTGTCTTTAAATGCCTTCACTTCATGGCATTCCATTCCATTTGTCTCCCCAATCAATGTATTAAGCCTTCTTAACAACATGTTACCCTTTGATATTTATTAAAGCATATCCAAACACTTCACATATAAAGAACACATCATATTCCACTCCAATAGACCTTATCCAACTTCACTTTAGATATATATCACCTTTTAGGTCCAATCACCCCTTGAACTCTTACTCAAATCACTGCATATTAAATGCCTGCACATATACATAAACTCTATGTTAAAAAATCAGGCATATAGTCAATTTTAACAAAAAATTAGGCATATAGTCAATTTTAACAAAAAATAATGCCAATAAATTACATATTTAGAAACCTCATGACCTCAAGGTCATCACAAACTTATATGATGTTTTAACTTAGGAAAAATAGGCTCAAACACTTCTCTACAACATGTTCACTTAGAACTATCAATTGGCTCCAAAACATAGTAAAAAAAACATGAACATCTGACACATGATTGAATACCTTAAAATGATTTAAATTCATTATAAGGATCTTATAACATCCTTAGAGAAACCTCAACTAATTAGATCATGATCTCTAATAAAAACTATTGGTCTTACAGACCAATCTGCTGACCTTCTTTCTCACATACTCAACTCAACTAGATAAGCCATTTTGGCTTCAATGTTTCAACCTCTTACATAGAATTAAAATATTATGAAAAGCATGGATATATAATTTAAGACCAAAAAATATCATCATGCATTTCAATTCATCATTATCATTTGAAAACACATCAAGAAGCATATTCTCGCTTTTATCTAATTTCCTTACTGTCTGCACCACTAGGTCTGTTAGTGATTGGCCAAATTAAATCACCAAATTTGCACACCTAAGGTCTATAAAATGTTTATAAATATTCATAATAAAAAATAAAATTCTCATACTTTGATCTTCATCCACTTAGAAACTTTGTCTCAGTTAACTCTATCTTCTAAAACAAATCTCTGAAAGACAAACACTTTATTGTAGGATCTTCCCACTCACCTGAGAAAAAAATCACACTTAAAGATGTTTGGGATATTTTAACTCAACCTCCAATAAATTATCTAATCATATCAAACTATTTTGAGCTATTTATAACAAAATTTTCAACATCAAGTCATTATTAGGGTTTTAGGAGGGTTTAGACTATCTTTCAATCTTAATGATCATTCATAAAACTCAGCTCCTATTTCCAAAAACCAATGATTATAAATATGATATATAACCCTTAATAATCTACCATGGACATATTAGGTTCTCATGAATATGCTTCACATTCAACAAGTACTGAGAAAACATTTTTGGGTAGAAAACACTTCATTCTGTGTATTCGAAAAGCCTTGAAACACTTTTTTAAGACTTTTATTATAAAAATTGATCTAAAATTTCATGGACATACTTAAAACAACTTGACTCACCTTTTTCAATGGTCACCTGCTCACCCATGTCATGGAAACTGATCTTATTACCTCATCTAGCCACCATCTCTTCTTGCTTTCTAAGCTTTGAGCTGCAGGTCTTTTTAATCCTTGAATTTGACCTTTTAGCCACACTATAGGCTCCACCTTGAAATTATCCTATGTTTCAATGTCTCTTGTGTATGCTAAAACAACTTCATATAGTCATTATTCTTTGAAGCTTCAACATAATTTATTCAAAGCTACTTATAGATATTTGAAGCTCAATTGGGATCTATATAGCATCTTCACAACTATATACATAGATCTTCAAAGCTAACATTTTAATAATTTACAAGGTCCTCAACACCTCATATAAAAACTCAATCAACATTTCTCATGCTCAAACACTATCAAGTGTCCATTGGAGCATTCTCATTTTTTTAGCTGATTTGAAGCATCTTTAGAACTGCTTACATAGATCTTTGGAACACACTTATTTCATCATACCACCTAAAAATTCCATCTCACAAGGTCTAGACAAAGCATCAAAAGATTATTTACATTTTATATATTGACCTATACTCACTTATGTTCTCACTGAATTCACTCAATCTGACATTAGAACATTCTTCAATTAGTATTCTTTCATTGCAACAACAACACTCATTATACTGGAAATAAAACTCATTCATATACATACCTCAAGGATAACTTGACCAAGCATATTCATAAGAACCTTTAAAATCAATTATATTATATTGACATTAATTAAATAACCATGCATCTTTAAAATAACCTTTGATATGAATGATAACATTAAATATCAAAGCTCAACACTCAAAGACAATGCTCAATAATCTCTCCCTTAATCAATGACAATGTTCAATAATCTCCCCCTTTGTCATTGATGGCAAATATACTAATAAAAATATATCAACCACTTCTTGATGACAATCATATGTTAGACCTAGTTCTTTCCTTTTCTTTCTCTCTTTTTGATATTTTCCCTTTTCTCATCTTTTTTGATCTTTCACCTTCTCATCATTTTTGATCTTTTTCCCCCTTTGAAATTAATGACAGTTTTTTTATAGCTATCATAACTTTCAGAATGAACTCATATTACAAGATTATTTCATCACATATTAGACTTAGTCAACAAACTGAATACCTCCCCCTCAAACCAAGTATCCACCATGATTTTATTAATAGTAGAATATGGTAACCACTTATGACAACTAGTCTCAAAAAACATCTCAATCAGGTCATTCTCTTAGTAGATTCATTAAAATCTCAATAAACATAGTCTATGAGGCATCTTAGACACAATCTATCCTTATCTTCATGCATATAAAAAACAATCACTTTCTTGACAAATAACTCAGAGCTTCCAAGCTCCCCCTTAGACCAAACATATCTTCTTAATATTAACTAGGAACTCAAGATCACATACATTTCTTTATATGGCTGAATAAGATCAAACTTTTGAACACACACAAGGCTATCCCATACTAGATACCAAATTTCTAAATAAGAACTCCTCCTTTATCTTCACAGATCTAGATCAAATTCTCATAACAAATAGATCTCAAAAGCTTATCTCTTATATACCAATTTTTTGCACTTTGACTTTAGATACCTAATAATAGTCTTAGATATCTCATCATGTTACCTTCTATACTTCAAACCATAGAGTTATAAATATATTAATGGAAAATATCCATCTCCATCTCCTTGTTTGCAGCATATACAACATGGAATCTTCTCAAAATAAAATTTCTTTGACTCCACCTTCATGCTTCTACTAATATAATAATGTCTCCATAAAGATTAATGAAGACACACCCTTTTTGATAGGGCATTAAAACAATATGAACTCAAGAGATTCCTAGATCTCTATCTTTTTAAAAGACTAGATATTCTTCAATATTATTTTGGATTTGACTAGCACTATAGGCTTGATCTCACCATGCTCTTGTCATCCTTATTCTTTTTTTTGATTGTCTTATCAACACATGTAGATAATAGGTGTTCTTGACATTACTTACTTGATTTCTCACCTAACCCATGTTTTATCTTGGCAAGTAGTCCACTTGAGCTTGTAGACTGATCATGTTTGAGTTTACTTCCTTTGATTTCCATACAATCATTTTCCTTCTTCTTGCAATTTAGGATATTCAAACTAATTTACCCTTACTGACTTTGGTTTCCATTTCATTATTTGACCCTTGTCATTTATTGACAACCTTATTACTCTATTTGAATATAATCTATCAATATGACCAATATTATGACAACTGTAATAGACCATGTTTACATACCATTTGACTGATGATGACTATGAGCTCCCTTTGACCAATTAATTCTTCTTTCATAGTTTTATGATTACTCATTCTTTGAGGGTCTTCTGCATTCTCTTACTCTATGACCAAATTGACTGCATATAAAATAATAAACATTAAAAGAGATAACATAATTTATAGTATTGGGTTATCTGATAAGTCTTTTTCATGTTGACCTTCTTGTCTTTAACAATCTTATTTTCAACTTGAGGTGCCTTGAATCCAAGACTTGTTTTGTCACTTAAATTTTTTTGACTACTTAATATATCATCTAGAGCCTTTATACTCTTTTCAAATTTCAAAAATCTCTTCACCTTGATAGATGTTTGATCCAACTTAGCTCTCAGAGATTCTATTTCACTTTCATATCTACTGCAGTCTTCTTCTTTAGCCTTTAGGATTACTATGACAATATCTATCTAGGTTTCAAATTACTGGATGATCTCTTAATATTGTTTGGAAGTGTTTCTCAATCTTTCTTCAAATAATATAATCTACTCCTCATGGTCCTAAACTAATGACTTTAGTTTCTTGTTATTATTCACAATCTTCAATTCTTCTAGGGCACTTACCATATCTGCCTCAAGATCTACTTCAAATTCTCCTTATTCACTGTCATAGTATACTTTTTCATATTATTTTGAATAAATCATAAGACCTTTCCCATTTGAATAGCCTTTATTATCTGATTATATGCTTATGAACATAGTTTCATTATTATCATGTTTATAGTTATTATTGTCATCATCACTGTTAGATGTGTTTAAATTATTTACATCTAATGAACTGTCTTCTTTGGTGTAGAAACTCTTCTTATTATTGAATGACCCTTTCCTTCATTCTTCTTGAACTCTCTCTTATTCTTGTTAGACTTATAGGTTTTTATTGCATCCCCATCATTTTATCCATTAAGCTTAGATCTATCCTTGTTAGGACACTTGGTTACAAAGTGGCCAATCTTTCTATAACTAAAACATTTGAAGGGTAACTTACCCTTGCACTTTTCTAAGCCAAACCTCAAATTCCTAGAAAAAATGGCTATGAGTTTATCATCATCAATATTTGAACATAACTCATATTTTTCCTACTTATCCTTTGACTTAATTTTAACCTTAATAATTTATTCCTTCTTGAGTGGTCTTCTTTCATTTGTTCTCATCTCATAGGTAGTCAAGATGCTATGAAGCTCATCCATCTCTAGCTTGTCCAAATCTTGCATCTCTTCTACTACAGACACCTTAGAGTCAAATTTAGGAGTTAGTGATCTCAATACCTTTTAAAAAATAGTATAATATTTCACTTCTTCTCCCAATCATCTTATGATATTGATAACTTCATCAACCCTTAATAGGTAGGATACAATAATTTCATCTTCATTCATCTTCAAGATTTCAAACTATCTTTTGTGGGTCTGCAACTTGGCCATATTCACCTTTGTGTCTCCTTCATAGATGATATTAAATTTATCCCATTTTTTTTGGTTGAAACACAATGCATTATTTTTATAATCTCTACCTCTGATAGGCAACATTCTAATGGCATTCATTGCCTTGAAGTTATTCTTATTAGCCTTCTTATATATTGCATCTATTGGTGGAATTAGAGGTGCAATATAACCATCCATAAATGAATACCAAATATCATGTCCCTATGACATTAGATATATATTCAATCTAACATTATAAAAGGCATATATATATATATATATATATATATATATTGAACAATGAAGCCTTACTGGTATAGAAACCATCTTGAGCTTGCTGACTAGTCATCCTTGTTTCTTAGGATCTCCTTTAGGTGATCAAGCCTAATCCAAATAACCTATTATAATACCAATTATTGGAAATAATATGAATAAGAGGGGAGGTGAATTAGTCTTCAAATATTTTCATTCAATTCCACTTAACTATGCATCAATCATTATAATAAGCATGCACATCTTAACAAGCATAAACATCAAATCATAAGAACATGAAACATATGAACACAACATATACATGGAAAACCCTCTAGGGGTAAAAGACCCACTGATGAAGCAAATGGACTAAAATATTATAATAAAAATATCAACATTTAGTGAAACACTAACTTTACATGGAGCACCAACTATAATTAGCTCAACACCAACTTAACAAGGCTTTAGCAAGCAACCACTTGCAAGGAGGAACCAACCCCCTAGATGAATCAACACCAAATCAAAAAACTAATTATCTAATCACATTAATAAACACTTGTTTCTTATACAATATATGATGATCTAATTCTTAATATCTTTTATCACTTCAGTCCCTCTCAAACTAACCTTCATCATTCTCTCAACTAGCCCTCTTCATGGCTCGATTAGGTCTTCTAACATTAATCCTCATATGTACAACCTTTGTTAGATATTCATAACACTTTTTTTATGTTCCAAATTACCTCTTTATTCTCACAAATGATATATATATATCATTTTTTTATCTTCTTTTTCTCTCCCACACTTAGAATCCTCTAAACATTCCCCTCTAAGCACAAACAAAATAAGCCTAAACTGCCTTGATTTTATAAAAGTCACTTGATCATATATTTATTAGTTAGACATACATTAAAATCACTTAGGTCATCTATGAATAGGTATTAACATATTAAAATAACATGCCTTAATCATGAATCAATAAATACAATAGGTTAGCCATACATCAATTAGCCCTTACTCCTCTTTTAGGCTTATGGAGACCTAATAGGCCTTCTTAACATATTACCCTTTGATATTTATTGAAGGATACAAAAACACTTAAAATAGTAATAAAAAATAATAATCCACCCAGATAGATCTTATCTGACTTCACTTTAGGTCTATAACACCTTTTAGGTCTAATCACCACTTGAACTCTTACTCAAATCACTGCATATTAAAGGCTTGAGCATATAAAGAAACTTTGTCTTGAGAAACTAAGAAATATACTCAATTTTGAAAAAAAAATGGAAAAATTACATATTTAGAAACTTCTTGACCTCAAGGTTATCACAAACTTTGTTTGATGCTTTAAATTAGGGAGAATAGGCTCAAACACTTCTCTACAACATGTTCACTCAGATCTGCCAATTGGCTCCAAAACATAGTCAAGAAAACATGAACATATAACACATGATTAAATATATTCAAAGGATTTAAATGCATGAAAATGATCTTATAAAATAATTATATCAACCTCAACCAATCAAATCATCAGCTCTAATGAAAACTATTGATCTTAAAGACCAATTTGTTGACCTTATTTCTCATAGACTGTACTAAACTAGATAAGCCATTTTGGGTTCAATGTTTCAACATGTTATAATGAATGAAATTATTATTAAAAGCATGTATATATCATTAAATACCTATAATACATCATCATGTATTTCAATTCATCATTCTTACATAAAAACACATTAGGAAACATCTCACTTTTGTCTGATTTCCTTACTATCTGTACCGCTAGGTCTATTAATGACTAGGCAGCTTGGATCACCAAATTTTAAAACCTAAGATATATAGCCTATCCATAAATATTCATGAATGATAACTAATATTCTCATACTTTTATCTTCATCCACTTAGCAACTTTGACTCAGTCAACTCTGTCTTCTATAGTAAATTTTTCAAAGGCAAGCACTTTCCTATAAGATATTCTCACTCACCTAAAAATCCAATCACACATGAAGATACTAGGAGAGTTTAATTCAACATATAATCACTTATCTAATAATATAAAACCATTTTGATCTCTGTATAATAATATTTTAAACATTAGGTCATTATTAAGGTTTTATGAGGGTTTAGACTATTTTTTAGTCTTAACAATCATTCATAAAACTTAACTCCTCTTTCTAGAAACCAATGCTTGTAAATTTGAGATAGAACCCTTAATCATATATCATGATTAAATTAGGTTCTCATGTAGATGATGTACATGTCAATGAGCATTAATAAAACCTTTTTGGGTAGACAACTCTTCATTTTGTGCATTTGAGAAACCTTGAAACACTTTTTCAAGCCTTTATTTTCAAGCCTTGATCTAAAAATTTGTGAACATACTTAAAACAACTTTAATCACCTATGTCAATGTTCACTTGATCACCCATGTCATGTAAACTGATCTTGTTACCTCATTTGGCCACCATCTCTTCTTACTTTTTAAGCCTTTGCCTACAAGTCTTATTATGCCTTGAATTTGAACTTATAGCCACACTGTAGGCTCCACCTTGAAACTCTCCTATGTTTCAATGTCTCTTGTGTATGATATATAAACCTCATACACTCATTATTTTTTGTAACTTAAACAAAAATTCTTTGGATATATTTACAGATCTTCAAAGCTTGACTAAGATCTTTATAGCATCTTCGGAGCTACATACACATATATTTAGAGATGAACTTTTAATCATTTACAAGGTCCTTAACACCTCTTGTACAAAATCAAACAACATCTCTCATGATCAAATAATGTTCAATGTTCTTATAAGCATTCTCATCTTCATATCTCATTTAGATCATCTTCATAATTGCTTACACAGATCTTTAGAGCACACTTATTTCATCATGCCACCTACAAATTACATATCAAAAGGTCTAGGCAAAGCATTACAAGATGATTTAAATTTTCTATACTAAATTGTATTCACTTATGCTATTTCTCAATGATTTCACTCAAGATAAAATTAGAACATTATTCAACCAATATTTTTTCATCACAACAACAAGACTCATTATTGTGACAAAAAACACATTTATATACACACTTCAAGGCTTACTTGACCAAGCATCTTCATAAGAACCTTTGACATCAATGATATTAGATTGACATCAAGAAAAAAACAATGCATATTTAAAAGAACTTTTGACATCAATGACAACATTAAATATCAAAGCTCAATACTCAAAGACAATGCTTGATCTGGGTAATAATTTAGGCAACAATTTGGGTGATGGATCTACCCTAATTGATGATGGAACTTCCAGGAGCCATAAATTTTGCACCATAGCTCCAATTGTCTTGCCATTTGAACCATTGGAAAGATAATATTGAGGAGAACGTGGTGAGATGGCATGGAGATCTTATCAATGATTTTTGACCCCTAAAAACCCAATGAAAGTGCCCCAAATTTTAATTTTAGTAGTGCAGTCTAAAAATAATAAGTTTCTAAAAATAGTAATTCCTCAAATTCTATATTGTTTTAAATCATGGAAGTTGAACCACTTAATCTCCCTCAATATTGGTGACCTTCTAGATCCTCCTACTTTCAAAATGTGTATAAATTAAGAGGTAACCTGAAATGGAAATTAGACATTTCTTTCCTAAGATAAACATATAGTTTTTTTGTGATCTTGAGTAATAAAACATCTTTTCTTAGAGAATTCATTGTTACTATGTTATTTTTGTGTTCTTGAAATATTTGTCAATCAAAACTTCTAAGTTTTGGATCAGTGGTATCAGAGCGGTTTGTCTTGAGAGTGTATGATCTTGAGGATGAGGTCAGGCTACAAAAAGCTTGGGTGGAAAACAATAGAGCTTCCAAACTATCCACCTATTCTCTCCAAAAGACTTAAAATGGTGGATGACACTGAGACATTTGATCCTTTCAAGGAAATGGTGAATAAAGCCCTCTAATGGTAACAAGCATAGATGCTACAATAATTTGCCCAAATTATCCAATAACTCTCAATAGGAAATTTTGGCTCTTCATCTGCACTTCCTGGCTCCTCATCCATGGAACATCTTTTTAGTGCCTCAACACCCTTCAAGGTTTAGGTGAATTTTGATATTCCTACTTTTGAAGGTAAAATTAATGTTGATACAGTATAAAATTGGTTGGATCAATTATCCTCCTACTTCTCCGTAAATAAATTCACCGATGGAGAAAAGATCACTTTTGCTCTTTTGAAAATATCATTACCCATGAAAAATTGGTGGGAAGTGTAAAAAAAGAGGTTCAGTATAGATGAAATTGGCCTTGAGGTGGAACCTACCTAGGATGATTTTGTGGAACCAGTAAAGGAAGAATACTATCCCATTGGAGCATATGATGATCTATACATATAGTGGCAATAACTTTGCCAAGGTAAGGACCAATTTGTTCAAGATTACACAAACATTTTTCATTTTCCATCTACAAGATTGGGCATCCAAGAAAGTGAGAAACATAAGACTCTCAAATATCATGGTGGAATACAATGGTACATATGGGGGAAAATGGAACTCTTCAATTTGGAAACCCTCGATCAGGCATACAAGTTCATAGTGAAGATTGAGCAAAAGCATGGAAGAAATAATACAAAGAGTCAGCCTTCAAAATACAAAAATGACAAGGAAGGTCAAACACGAGGCCAAAATTGGAAGAAAAATGAGTTTCAAGATAAGAAACCCCATAAGGGGAAGGCTAAAAAATGGTGTGATTACCACAAAACTAGAACTCACTCCAAAGAAGAATGTCAAGCCATCAAGTCACTATTTTTTGAGTCACAATAATTGGCATCTGCTACTCTATCTCATACATAACCTACAATCAAAGAGGATGAAGAAGAGATTGTAGATGTTGAGCCTGACACCATCATCACTTCATCACAGACCTGTGAGGAAAGGCTATATGACAAGGAAAGATTATTTCACTCCAAATCATGGGTAAAAGGTAAGCCTCTACATTTCATTCTTGATAGTAAGAGTCAAAAGAAGTTAATCTTTGCTAAAGTTGTGAAAAGTCTAAATCTATCCATGAAGCCTCACCCAAAGCCATATAGTATTAGATGGTTAAGCCCAAGGAGAGACCTTCGTGTCACCCATCAGTGTCTTTTTTCATATGCAATAAAACCTTTCTAAGATGAAGTCTTATATGATGTGGTCAATCTAGATGTTTGTGATGTACTCCTTGGTCAGCTGTTCATGTATGATCAACATGGCATCTAAAAATCATAAACCAAAAGAATCACCCTCACTCTTAGAACATGGTGTTATAGGGTATGAGAGGTACCACCTCCCACATCTATCTCCCTGATCATTGCCAAGCAATGTAAGGATTGGTGGAGAAGACAAAGAAATTCATTCTCATGGTGGTCAAACTATAAAAATCCAAGAAGGCTGATGTTGCAGTCCTGACTACACAATCAAAACAACAATAGAAGTAGAAGGTACAAATCATAGGAGAATATGATGATTTATTCAAGTCACCCATAGGAGTTCCACTATATTTCCAAGTAAAACATTCTATCGATTTGATCCCAGAATCACCTTTGCCTAACAATCTTGTGTATCACAGATCAGTTTTAAAGAATGATGAGATAAAAAGATAGATTCAAAAATTGATCTAAAAGGGTCACATCAGGCCAAGATCTTCACCCTGTGGCATCCCAATTGTCTTGGTGCCAAAGAAAGATAGAACATGGAGGCTTTGCATTGACTATCAACCCTGAATAAAATCACTATGAAGAATTGCTACCCCCTCCCTAGGATTGATGACCTGCTAGACCAACTCCATGGTGTGAAGTTCTTCACCAAAATTGATCTCAAATCTGGCTATCACCAAATTCCTATTAATCCCACTAATGTCTAGAAGACTACATTTAAATCTAAGGAGGGGCTCTTCAAATGGTTGGTTATGCCTTTTGGCTTAACTAACACACTTACAACCTTCATGAGGATGATGGATGACATCCTATGACCCTTCACTAACTAATTCATGGTTGTCTACCTAGAAGACATACTCATCTACAATAGAACATGGGAGGAACATTTGTAACATGTTCATAAGGTGCTTCAAACTCTTTAGGATCACAAATTGTATGAAAATCTTGACAAATACACATTCAGGATGAAAATAATTTAGTACCTTGGGTATGTTGTGAATGAGGAAGGGGTCCATATTGACCCAGAAAAGATTTAGGTTATTTGAGAATGGCCTACACCAAGGACCCTCACAAAACTTCATAGCTTCTTGGGTCTTGAAAATTTCTCTCATAGGTTTATTCTTGAATTTTCACATGTTGTTGGGTCACTAACCTAAGTGACTAAAGGAGGAGCTAAAGCTACATTTCAATGGGGTGAAATACAACAAAAGGCATTTGAGAATTTGAAAAATAGATTTTGATCAACCCCTATTCTTTCCTTTCTAGATTTGCATCAACCTTTTGAGTTGATGAAAGATGCATCTGAATATGCCATAGGAGCTATCATCATGCAACATGGCCATCCTATTGCATATCATAGTGAAACTTTCACTAATATAGTTAGGAAATATCTAATGTATAATAAGGAGCTCTATGCCATTATGCAAGCCTATAAACAATGGAAACCCTACATCTTGGGGAAAGAGAAGGTCATCCACACTGACCATAGACCATTGGAATTCATCCAGATATAGAGTAAACTATGAAATGAGAGGCACCAAAAGTGGGCCACATATTTGTAATAATTCTATTTGACAATAAAAAAAAATAAGGGGAGCTCAAATATAGCTGTAGATTGTCTGAGCCTCCCACAAATTACTACACTCACAATAGTTCTTAACTTGTGAAGACATGAGACTACTACTTGGGGTGCTCTATAAGAAGTAGATCCTACCTTTGTTGATACATATCAGGTGGTTTAAAAAGGTAAACATGTTTCTAATTTCTATTTTCAAGATAATATCCTCTATCATATGGGGCACATATGTGTTCCAACTATAGAGCAATAGAAGATGATATGGGAAGCACAATTTAGTAGGGTAATTAGACACTTTAGTGTAGAAAAGACATTGACAATTATTTAAAAACACTTCTACTAGCCCCATATGTGAAAGGATGTGGAAAGGTATCTCAAATCTTACACCCCATGTGCGATAGCAAAGCCAACAAATAAGAATCAAGGATTGTACATGCCATTTCTATAACCAACCAGGCTTTAGAAATCTGTCTCAATGGATTTTCTCTCAGGTTTTCCCACTTCAAAACATGGCAAGGACTATTTTTTTTTTATAGTTGATCATTTTTGAAAAATGGCTATCATGATTGCTTGTAAGAAAAATATATCTATTAAAGAAATGGCTAAACTATATTTTAGTCATGTATGGCTCCATTTTGGTCTCTGTAAGTCCATTGTCTTAGATCAAGATAGTAGGAACCTAAGCATCTTCTGGTCCACTTTATGGAAGATGATGGATACCAAGCTAATGAAGTACATAGCCTTCTATTCATAGACTGACGGTCAGATAGAGGTGGTGAACCACTTGATTATTCACATGATTTAGATGTATCACTCCAAACATCCATGCATATGGGATGAGGGGCTTATTTTCATACAACATAGATACAATCAAGCCTTGCACAACTCAACCAAGCATAGTCCATTATGAGTATGATTTAGGTTACAACCCATGACACCAATTGATATAGCTATTCCATTCTCCACCATAGAATACACACCTCATGAAATATCTAAGGCAATGAAAGGAACAAAGGTCATTGAACAGATGCAACACATCTAATAGCAATTTCATGACATCTTGGAAAAGATAAATCAGAAGTATAATCAATGCCATCATAAACATAGGATTACACACCATTTTGATGTGAGTGATAAGGCTTGGTTGTGGCTTCATAATGAATGACTTAAAATCCCACATAGAGAAATTTAGCCTTTGCAATATGGTTCCTACACCATCACTAGAAAAGTTGGAGAAAATGCTTTTGAGTTAAACCTACCAGCCTACCTTGATTTGCATCCAATATTCAATGTAGAGCTCCTCAAACCATATTATCCACATCTATTAGATGCTTTAGTCATATCAAAACAACTAGACATTGATGATCTTGATCAATAGAGTTTTTCTCTAGTGGAGGATGATCAGATTGTGGACACCTAGATGAAGACAACAAGAGGATGCTCTATTCCACTTTATCGGGTGGTCAAAAGGGGATAACTTAGCTACCAAGGTGAGTGGCTCACAAAGAATCAAATTAAGACACAATTTCCACACCTGATGAGGAATATTGATGCAATTGGGACTATTAATTATCAAGGAGGGAGGAATGATCTGGGAAACAATTCAGGTGATAATTCGGGTGATGGTTCTACCCCAATTGATGATGGAACTTCTGGGAGCCATAACTTTTGCACCATAGCTCCAATTGACTTGCCATTTGAATCATTAGAAAGCTAAGAATGAGGATAATGTGGTGAGATGGAATGGATATTTTATTAATGGTTTTTGACCCCAAAAAACCTAATAGAAGTGCCCTAAATTTCAATTTTAGTAGTGTAGTGTAAAAATAGTAAGTTTTAAAAAATAGTAATTCCTCAAATTCTATATTATTTTAAATCATGGAAGTCAAACCACTTAATCTCCCTCAATATTGGTGACCTTCCACATCCTCCTCCTACTTTCAAAATGTGTATAAATTAATATATAACCCAAAATTGAAATTAGACATCTCTTCCCAGAGATAAGAATATAGTTGTATTGCGATCTTGAGTAATAAAACATCTCTTCTCAGAGAATTCATTGTTACTATGTTATTTTTGTGTTCTTATAATATCTATCAATAAAAACTTGTGAGTTTTGGATCAATGACCAATAATCTCTCCCTTAATCAATGATAATGTTCAACAATTTCCACCTTTATCATTGATGACAAACATACTCAGAAAACTCTATCAACCACTTCTTGATGGCAATCATATGTTAGACTTGGTACTTTCCTTTTCTTTCTCCCTTTCTAATATTTCCAATTTTCTCATATTTTTTGATCTTTCACCTTCTCATTTTTTCTAATATTTCTCCCCCTTTGACATTCATGACAAAAGTCTTCTAAAACTATCATATCTTTTAGAATGAACTTAGATTACAATATTACTTCAACATAAATCAAGATTATTTTACAAACCAAAGTTTCCCCTCAAACCAAGTATTCACCATGCTTATGTTAGTAGTAGATATCAATGACCATATGCAACTATTTAAATCATACTTTTCTTCCTGTGAGATGATAATATCTCTCAAATACACTAGATAATACATAGTCTTCAAAAACTATGGGAACCATTTATGATAACCATTCTTAAAAACTTCTCAATCAAGTCACTCTCCCACCTAATTCATAAAAATCTCAACAAATAGAGTCTATGGAGCATCTCTCCTTATCTTCATGCATATAAAAAATAATCACTTTCTTGACAAAGAAATTAGAGCTTCTAAGCTCCTCCTTAGGCCAAGCATATCTTCTTTATAATAATTAAGAACTCAAGATCACATACCTTTCTTGATATGGCTAAAGAATATCAAACTTTTGACCACACACAAGACTATCCCATACTAGATACCAAATGTATAAATAGGAACTCCCCCTTTATCTTCACAAATATAGATCAAATTCTCATAACAAATAGATCTTAGGAGTTTACCTTATATATACCAATTTTCTATACTTTGACTTCAAATACCTTATAATAGACTTATATCTCTCATCATGATGCCTTCTACACTTAAAAACAAAAATTTATCAACATTAGAATGGATAATATCCATCTTCATCTCATTTCTTGTAGCATATACAACTTAAAATCTTCTCAAAATAAACCTTCTTTGACTACACCCTCATACTTTTGATGATATAACAATGTCTCCATGAAGCTTAATGGATCTACCCCCTTTTTTATAGGGCACTAAAAAAATATGAACTTAGGAGATTCCTAGATCTCCATATTTTCACAAGACTAAATATTCTTCAACATTCTTTTGGACTTGACATACACTATAAGCTTGATCTCATCATCAACCTTGTCATCCTTCTTTTATTTGACTACCTTATCAACACATGTAGATAACATGTGTTCTTGCTTGATTTTTCACCTGAACCATTTTCTATCTTGATAAGCAATCCACTTGAGCTTATAAACTGATCATGACTTGACTTTATTGACTTTAGTTTCCATACATTCGTTTGCCTTCTTTCTTTCACTCTATGAGTCTTAAATTGATATGCCCTTACTAACTTTGGTTTCCATTTCATTATTTGACCCTTGTCATTTCTTTAGAACCTTCTTACTATATTTAGACAAAATATATTAATATGACCAATATTATGACAGCTGTAATAGGTGAGTTTATACATACCATTTGAGTGATGATGACTATGATCTCCCTTTGACCATTTGCTTCTTCTTCGATAGTTTCATGAGTACTCATTCTTTGAGGGTATTCTACATTTTATTGCTCTATGACCAAACTGATTGCATGTAAAACTATAGACATTAAAAGATCTAGTATACCTTGTAACATTGGGTTGTTTGATAAGTCTTTTCATGTTGACCTTCTTATCTTCAACAGTCTTATTTTCGACTTGAGGTGCCTTTTTTTGGCCTTCTTTGAATCTAAGACCCTTATTTTCACTTGAAAACTTTTGAATTCTTAATATATCATTTATATCCTTAGTTTTCAAATTTCATAAAACTCTTAACCTTACTAGATGCTTGATCCAACTTAGCTCTCAGATATTCTATTTCAGTTTCATATTTGCTACAGTCTTCTTCTTTAGCCTTTAGGATTTCTACCACGATCTCTATATGGATTTAATCTTGTTGGATTATCTCTTCATATTCCTTGTAATTTTTACTCAATATTTTTTCAAACAATCCAAAGTACTCTTTATAGTCTTAAACTAATGAATTTAGTTTCTTAATCTTTTTCTTCACAAGCTTCAATTCTTCTAGGACACTTACTAGCTCTGCCTCAAGATCCATGTCAGCTTCTTCTTATTCAATATCATAGTATACTTATTTGTATAATTATACATCAATCATAGGACCTTTCATATTTAAACAACCTTCATTATTTGATTCTATTTCTATACATCTTAGCAAGCATAAACATCAAATCATAAGAACATGCAATATATAAACACAACACATACATGGGAAACCCTCTATGGGTAGAAAAACCATTGATGAAGAAAATGGACTATAATCCTATAAGATAAACATAAAATTTTAGTTAATCACCAACTTCACATGGAACATCAACCCCAACTATCTCAACACCAACTTAACTAGGCTTTAACAAGCACCTACTTGCAAGGAGGCACCAACCCCCTAGATAACTCAGTACCAACTCAACCAAAAGATTGTTTGATCATTTTCAAAAAATCTTGTTTTCTATACAATAGATGATTATTTAATTATTTATCTCTTTTCTCACTTTATTCCCTCTCAAACTGACCTTCAACCTTCTTCACTCAACTAGCCCTCTTCATGGCTTGAATAGGTCTTCTGACCTTGATCCTCATATAAAAAAGATTTGTTATATATTTATAATTTTTTTTTATTGTTTTAATGACATAATTATATTTATAAATGATATATATCATTCACTTATCTTATTTTTCTCTCCCACACTTAACATCCCCTTTAAGCACACACAAAATAGGCTAAATTGCCTTGCTTTTATGCAAGTCACTTGATCATATCTTTATTAGTCATAAATACATTCAAAAAACTTAGGTAAACCATAAATAGGTATTATCATATTAAAATAACATTCTTTAATCATGAATAAATCAATACAATAGGTTGGCCATACATGAATTAGTCCTTGCTCCTCTTTTAAGCTTACGGAGACCTAATAGGCCTTCTTAACAACATATTACCCTTTGATCTTTATTGAAGCATTTAAAAACACTTCACATGATAGGAACACATCATAATCCACTCAAATATACCTTAGATAAATTAATTGTAGTTATATAACACCTTTTATATTCAATCACCACTTGAACTCTTACTCAAATCATTGTATATTAAAGGCATGTGAATATACAAAAACTCTATCTTGAAAAAATGAGGCATATACTATATTTTTACAAAAAGCCATGGAAATAAATTAAATATTAAAAAAATTCATGACCTCAAGGTCATCATAAAATTCATCTGATGCTTCAACTCAGGGAAAATAGGCTCAAACACTTTTGTGCAACATATTCACTCAGAACTACCAACTATCTACTAAACAAAGTCAAGGAAACATGAAAATTTGACACATGATTAAATATATTCAAAGGATTTCAATGCATTAAAAATATATATAACATTCGTAGAGTAACCTCAACTAATTAGATCATGATCTCTAATGAAAACTATTGGTCTTATAGACCAATCTACTGACCTTCTTTTTCACAGACTCTACTTAACCATATAAGCCATTTTGGCTTCAATGTTTCAACCTCTTACACTAACTTAAAATATTTTTAAAGGAATGGATAGATAATTAAATACCCAAAAAACATCATCATGCATTTCAATACATCATTTTAACATGAAAACACATCACTTTTGTTTGATTTCCTTACTATGTACACCACTAGGTCTATTAACAACTGGGCAATTTGGATCACCAACTTTGCACACCTTATATCTAGAGCCTATCCAAAAATATTCATGAATAATAACTACAAGTCTCATACTTTTTTCTTCATCCACTTAGTAACTTTGACTAGATCAAATTTGTCTTATATAATAAATCTTTAAATTATAAGCACTTTTTTGTAGGATCTTTTTACTCACCTAAGAAACCAATCACACCTAGAAATGCCTAGGAGAGTTGAATTCAACCTCCAATCAATTTTAGGATCATATATTTTTTTTAAATTTATTTAGAACAATATTTTCAACATTGGGTCACTGTTAGGGTTTTATGAGGGTTTAGACTATATTTCAGTCTTAACGATCATTCATAAAAAATATCTCATATTTCTAGAAACCAATGCTTGGAAATTTGAGATAAAAACCTTCCTTATCTACCATGAATATCTTAAATTCTCATGTAACTTCTGCACATGTCAATGAGCATTGAGAAAACCTTCTTAGGTAGACAACTCTTCATTTTATGTATTCAAGAAACCTTGAAACACTTTTTCAAGCATTTTCTTGTAAACTTTAATCTAAAAATTCATGCACATACTTAAAATAACTTGAATCACCTCTATAAATGTTCACCTTATTACGCATGTAATAGAAACTAAACTTGTTACCTCATTTGGCCACCATCTCTTCTTGCTTTCTAAGCCTTAACCTACAAGTCTTATTATGCCTTGAATCTGACCTTCTAGCCACACTATAGGCTCCACATTGAAATTCTCCTATGTTTTAATGTATTTTGTGTATGTTAAATCAAATTCATAGACTCATTATTCTTTGGATATTCAACAAAACTTCTTCAGAGCTACGTACAAATCTTCAGAGCTTGACTAGGATCTTCATAGCATCTTCAAAGCTGCATACATAAATCTTCAAAGCTAACCTTTTAATCATTTTCAAGGTCATCAACACCTACTATAAAAAATAAAGCAACCTCTCTCATTATAAAACATTTTCAAGTATTCTTTAGAGAATTCTCATCTTTGTAGCTCATTCACATCATCTTTAGAACTGCTTACATAGATTTTTAGAGAGCACTTATTTCATCATGCCACCTAAAAATTCCATCTCATAAGTTATAGACAAAGCATTATAAGATTATTTACATTTTCTATACTGACCTATACTCACTCATGTTTCTTCTCAATTATTTCACTCAAGTTAACATTAGAACATTCTTCAACCAATATTCTTTAATCATAGTAACAACACTCATTATGGTGACAATAGTACCCATTCATATACATAATTCAAGGCTTACTTGACCAAGCATATTCACAAGAACCTTTGAAATCAATGATATAATATTGACATCAATGAAAGAACAATCTATCTTTAAAATAACCTTTGACATAAATGACAGCATTGAATATCATAGCTCAACACTGAAAGACAATGCTTAATAATCTCTCCCTTAATCAATGACAATGTTCAACAAAGTGATAAATGATGAGCCTAAACAAACATATATATATATATATATATATATATATATATATATATATATATATATGTATGTATGTATGTATACACACACACACACCAACTTATTTGATATAATAAATATCCTAATCAAATTTACACACATACATCCACAAATAACTAAACAACATCTAATCTACTATGTAAGTAAAGTAAATTATATAAGGATAAAAATACTTATCTTTGGGTGGATATCAACACTTCAATCTTCTCAATTGGATAAAGTGGATCTTTACAAGAGATGTTACAAGTCAAAGACCTAAATGGTTGGATGAAGACCTATATATAATTAGTTAGGAACTCCTAATGACCTCTAATATTGAACTTCAATGAAACCATAAGATAATACCTCCAAGATAAGGTTACAAACCACTAACTCTCCTAAATAATTTATTAGTGTAGAAATACGAGTGCAAGAAAAGTGTATAAATGTGATATATATTATTAGGAATGAAATATAACACCTATATATATGGCTATAATACCTAAAACCAACCATGAACTCTAGGATGATGGTATTGGTCATACCAATATAATTGAGATATGTCAAATGACACAATATGGTATCAATTAGGCCAATACAATACAAATGTCAAAATAGAGAGCCAAAATTATATCATATTGGTTGATACTATCCAAGGGATACATAAACATGAAATAAATGGCATAAGCTAGGATGATACCATAACATATGAGGAATATAAAAAATATGGATGGGAAGTAGATAGAAGGGAAATATGGATACATACTTAGAGGATGCCAAACTATTAGTAGTGATGGTGTGATTTGAAACATCTATCTAAAGTACAATGAATTGATCTCATCCCATTCTCGATGTACCCTTTAAGATGTGCATTCAAAGAGATTGATGTGTTGACAAGTTTCTATAATATAAAGTGTTATTAAAGTGATAAAGTGAAAAATATTTGGTGTTGTTTTATATGCATTTGAATTAATATTTCAACTAATCCTAGACTAGATAAATTTAATTAAATAAAATAGGGTACTATAAACATAGTCTTGGACAACAAAATTGAAGATAAATGACTAAAATGGACAAATAAAAATAAAAATAAACAAGGGTAAAGTATGAAAAGGATAGATATACTTAGGTTTTTGAATTTTGAGGTGACTAAACTAAAAAATAGATTGCAAGAATGTACAAAGTGAAAAAAACTCATAAACCTCCTAGAAGCTATGTTTAAGTTCTTTTAAAGATAGAAACATCCATTAAAGGAAATGATAGACTCCCAATATTATTCCTATCTATCAGTTCTATATTTTTAAATAAAACTAAAAAAATTGACATGGCCAAGTGAGATAGTAAAAAATAGGTCTTCTTACACTTATTTGATATTTGAGAACTATGTGGAGACTTATATATGCCTTTTTGAAGTTACAAACCCTAGATTTATGCCACAAGGAAATAAACATATATGAAAGAGTAAAAATGGGTTAGTGGTTGGATTTGTGCTAGATATAAACACCCCATTATGTTGAGTGATACCTACATACCAATAATTTTAAGAGGGATCAAACATACATGTAGTTCTCCCACCTAAGTGCCTTGTACGAATGTGCTCCTTTGGCTATATAAATACATCTAGAATTGGCTTTAATACTTGATCACTCTTGGCTAGGGTTGCATATGACTAAATTTAGCAATAGATCATGACTATTGGAAGTGCTTGGAAACTAATTTGGGAAAAATAGGGATATTTTGTTCAATATGTACTTGTGTAAGTAAGATATTATAATGGAATTGATGAGCTTGCCAAGATTGTTAAAATGAAACAATTAAGTGTGATTTTACAGTGATTGAAGATGGAAAAAGACCCATTGGATAGATTAATAATATATAGGCCAACCTTAATTATAATTTTATTTTTAAATTATTTATGGTTTTCATAAAGGAAATGGTCAAAAAACATAGATATGAATGATAGACGTTCCTATCATATTGTGTGGTATCATCCCTTCAAGAAAGGTGCTAAGTTTTAGGTCTAAGTTAGAGCATGCAAATGCATAGAGTTGTTCTTAATATTAATGTTTTTTTTTTAGGTGACAATGAATGTCTTTGTAGTGAAATATGGTCTCCTCTTATGCTTAGGATAGGTTAAATTTGTCAAATAAGTGTCAATTAAGTGCACATGTCAATAAATGGTTAAAGTATTTAAAAATATTCATGATCAAGTATTCATGACCAAATTTAGGTCACTACATTCACCCCTAGTTTAGAAATGAAATTACTAGATTAAATAAAAGCCATACCTTAGTGTGCAAGACACACTTTGTCTTTGAGCTGCATACTTCAATTATTCAAGACCTCATACTATTTGGAAAAACCTTCAAAACACGTGAAGTAGTTATTTTTTTCCTTTGAAAACTTGAACTTGAACATTTGAACTTTGAAAAAATTTAATTTGAAATGAAAATTTCTAAATTGAAAATCACTTGCATTTAAATAATTTGAAATTTTGAAATGAGATTATGGAATGAATACACCTAAATATATGACAACCATGTTGATTTTTTTGGTGACGATGCTTCTTTGAAGCATTAGAGAATTTGTGCCTCTCATAAAGCACTTAGAAAAGATGATTCCTTATGCAAACCATTGGAGATAAACTAGGGGTGATGAAGTCCCAACTTGCATTTTCTCTTTTAAAGTGAAACTATTTCTCATTTGAAGAATGTTTTAAAACTGATTGTGTATGTTTATCTTTATAACCCCAAGATATAAACTAGTTGGAATCCAAATAGATTCACACACTTAATGCTAAAGTGCTTAGTGATTCCAAGTCATGCATTGTGCAATTAAACTAAACTAACCACTAAATATGGATTATAGATATAATTACAACATCCTAGTATTATCCCGTCATATCGCTGCTATGCCCTTAACCTATAATGCATCTAGGGATATGTATGGCCAACTTGTGGCTTACAAACCCTCATATTATCTTGTTTCATTTATCTATGTTTTAGATTATGGTAAAATCAGGTTTTGAAGGAGCCCCGAAACCCTATACAAGGAGAAAGATAATCATTAAAGCACAACCAAGTAAACACAAGAACCTGATAACAAAAAGGAACCAAAACCAAGTTTTACAGGGACCTATAACCGACAAATAAGAAAAAGAAAAAACAGGTGTCAAAACACTGATCTAAAAGATAACCAAATGGAATAGCAACCTTCCAGATCCGTAACCAGCAAACCAAAAAAAAATGACCGGTTTACTGCCCCCAAAAAACCAATCAGCAGAAAGGAACTTTGGATGAATCTTTTAAATTCAGATTTTTCTTTTTGCATGACCAAAGATTCATATCTAGAGGAGGGACCAAAGGCTTTGACTTCTTTCTTCTGACTACTATCCAACCATCTTCTACCTTAGCTACCTCAGCAACCCATGCCTCAGAAGACAATGATCTTTGGACACCAGAAGGCATAAACTCCTTGTGATAGTCTAACACCGTCTGGCTCTTAGAAAGATCCTCCTGAACAGGGGAAGAGATCACCACCTCCTCCACAAGCTCAGCTGTATCTTTAACTACAGCCTCCTCAGAGGCTTCATTTGATTGCTTCTCCAGTGATTCCTCTTCATCTTCCGATTTGGATTGCAACCTTTCCTCATTCTCAGTCTCAGAATCTGTTGTTGTCTCCAACGGTAGTTTGTCTATGCTATGTTCATAGAAATCCTTTGGCCACCAAGAAGGTGAACATCTGGGATTGTTTTTCCCAGCACCACAATGGGCAGCAATATGTCCCGTCTGGTGACACTTCCTACACCTAAAAGGAATCCCCTCGTAATCCAAGATTTGTGTCCAGGTACCCCTTGGGGAATCAATACATATCGCCTCAGGAAGGCCCTTTGAAACATCCAGATCAACTAGAAATCATGCACAAGTCGAATGGTGGCTCTTCGTACTGTCTTCTTCATATATAAACTCCCCTATAGCATTTCCAATGGTTTTATAAATTGCCTCTTGCCACAAATGTATCATAATATAAGGGAGCCGCACCCATATAGGGATCTTGTTAAAGGATTTCGAGAGAGGATTAAAATCCTTATGCCAAGGTTTGGCCATTAGAGGAAATCTACCCTACCAAGAAAAATTATTGTGGCACAATATAGACTTCCTATCTTCAGGGCTTTGAAATATTACTCCATTACGGCAACCACAACCTCACTGGCCACTCAGACCACAGCAGCCGATTTCAAATTTGGGTTCGCGCGCGCAGTAGCAGGAGCCAAAACCATCGTGAAGTCTTCACTTATTGGTAATGTTAATGTTTCATTTATCTATGTTATTAGTATGGTCAGCCTATGAAATAACCTTGGATAAGTGGAGTATATATAGGATGCAGTGGTTATTCTTTTATCATCATATTGTGAATTATATTTTTATTGAATTATTTTGGAGGTTGCCCCCTCAAAGTGGGCCAGTCATAATATTCAAGTATTTTTATCTTTCACCAATTTTTGTTGTAGATATATTTATTATGCTCTTAATTTTGTGACATATAATTCTATTTTTTCAAATCATCTAAGTAATATCATTACAAGTGGTATCAAATCTTTGATTTGGGCAAGTTTTTATGATGCAATTTTTTTGGGTCTGACATCCTAAGCACTAGAATGTTAAAAAAACATAAATTGTGAACTGGGAAGAATTGATTTTTTTATCATGATAATTTTGTTCGTGAGTTTTTTTTTAAAAAAAAGAAAAAAACATTTTTTGAGTTAAAAAAGTTTAGAACTTTTTGTTACCTTTTGAAAATTATCAAACATTGGATTCATCTCTATGAGATGATCACAATAGTTATTCTAGCAATACACTTTTTTAGGCCAATTTTTTCACCCTTATGCACATTAAAATCATTGGGTTCATCTTGGAAAGGTGATCAAAATGGTATTATATATTGATACATTTTTTTAGGTCAAGAACCTCCTATGGTTTGTGCATGGAAGGGCCTAACACTCATGGTTGCAGGAAAGGACAAGAAATGCCTAAAAATCCTCACAAAGATGATGTGGAGTCAAAATATTTTGATATGAGTATTTCAAAGATAGTTCATCAATTTATATTAGAGTTATAGGGCATGGTATATAAATATGTCTTGATGTGGTTAAAGGGGACCTCACAGGGCTAAGAGGGGACCTGAATAGCTTCTAGGATCAATTTAAACAAATCACTAGGAAATTGGTCAATTTTTTAACTCAACAATTATAAAATAACCCTCCACTATTTTAGTTTAATTCTTCTCATCCAAAAAATCACAATGCCAACCATGGTATGAATCCATTATTTGCAAAAGTGGACCTATACAAGTTTGATGGTAATGATCCACTCATATGGATTACTCCAATGGAAAATTTATTTGATCTACTTTAGACTCCCTTTTAAAAAAAGTTGGTCATGGCCTCTATATCTAGAACATAATTAGTTTATTTGGTATCACTATTTGTGTGCTTAAAAGAAAAAGAAGGGTCTCTTAGTTTCCTAGTCTATATTTTTTGAAGAGCTACAACTCTATTATCGTAATAATGTCTTAGAAAACTACTTTATCAAACTAGCAAGGTTGTGTCAAACTAGGAGGTAAAGTATTATATTCATCAACTTCAAAATCACTCCATATGTATGGTATACATCATTGATAAAATTTTAAATAACCTATTTTTGGGTGGCCTCAAAGATAACAACTAATTAGAGGGTCGCATGTTTCATCCCATTAATGTATCTGAATCCATACCCAGAGCATGTCTAACCAAGGAAAAAGAGTTGGTAAAATGAAGACCTTTCACTAATGTGCATGAACACACCTTCCTAACACCATAATTTCCATAGCCTAATAAATTAACACCTAGAAATTTGAAGAAAAGCATGCAAAAGGTTTATGTTTTGGATTTTATATAAAATGGATCAAAGGACATAAATGTGTTGAAAAGAAGTTGTTTTACATTGAAGGTGACAATGAGGAGGAAGAAGATGATGAAGCTTTAGGGGTAGGTTTAGAAGCCTCTGAGGATGAATCTAAATATTTTTAACTTACTATTTCTTTTCATGTAATTTTATGCATTAATACTCCTAAAACTCTTAAGGTGTTGTATTTCCTAAAGAAATAGAAAGCGAATATGTTAATTTCCTTTGGGATTACACATAACTTCATCAATAATAAGTTGGCTACTCATTTGAATTATTTAGTTACCCAGATCTATAATTTCAAGTCATGATTACAAATAGTGGTACAATCCATTATTCTATAAAATGCCATAGCATTAAGATTGCTATGGGAGACTACTTACTATATTCCCATATCTTTTTTATTTCTATGAGAGAATATGACATTGTTTTGTGTGTGCAGTAGCTCACCACTTTGGGCACTATTGAGATGAATTTATAGGAACTATTCATGAGGTTCCATTTAGAAGGCAAGACTTTTGAACTTCATGGATTATGGGTTATATCTCCAAAATTGGCTAGTTCCCAAAAAAGGATGAATATTATTAGAAAAAGTGGAGAAGGATTTGTGGCATGCTTATTTTTCATAGTGGTTTAACCAACCAAGGAGTCTACACATCCTAATTTTTTAAGGGTTTTGGATGACCATTATGTTGTTTTTGGTGACATGCCAAAATTATTTACTCTAATTCATGTATATTATCATACCATCAAGATCATTCCTATAATTACACAACCCAACATCAGACCTTATAGGTATCCCTATGCCTAAAAAAGTGAAATTGAAAAGATGGTACATGATATATTAAAGGTAAGAATCATTTGACATAATCAAAGTGAATATTCCTCCTCAATGGTCATGGTGTGGAAGAAGGATGGTATTTGGAAGATGTGCCCAAACTATAGAGAACTTAAAAAGTACACCATCAAAGATAATTTTCTTTTTCTAGTAATTTATGATTTTCTAGATGAATTAAATGGTGTTATTTATTTTACCGAATTAGAACTTCACTCTAGGTATCATCAAATTCATTTCTATGATGAGGACATACCTAAAATAGATTTTAGAACTCATGAAGGATATAATAACGTAAAAGTGGAATTTGAGTGATAAGAGTGATACTTGATAGTACCTATCCCTAGCTTATCCCTAGACTATACTAGATCATATTATCACACTTATCGAGCCTTCATACGGGCCACATGTATCTCTAATAATCCCTAAAGTAGTCTTAACCCCTAATTATTGCATCATTGCCCTTTGTGCCTAGTGTTCTACCACTTGGACACTAACACCTAATCAGGATAATAACACCACATGGTTCTAATGTCCCAATAATGGTGATACTATCATTTCCCTCCTCTTTTCATAAAAAGATATCTTTTCAAATTTAAAACCTCCTAGGGTTAGATTAGACCACCTCTAACACCTACACAAGCACTAGAATATTATATATAATGAATTTTATCCCTAGAAGCATTAGATAGAAATAATATGTAAAATACATATGAAAACGTAGAACAAGTTATGTATATTTAAGGTTATCAATCCCTATTCTACCCTAATTTTGTATACTACCATCTACAACATTCTTAAGCTCAAATTACCCATATTTATAATATCAAACACATTCAAATCACTCAATTCAACTATAATAATAGTTTCACTTGATATTTTACCAACACTTATGTGGGGAGAAATACATCAGGCTTGATCCCTCTTCAGAGTATTGGTATGTAGGAAACTCTCATCACATCAGGGTGTTGAGGATATCTAGCCTACCCCACTAATAAACATATTTTTTAGCTTGTATCAACTAGATGCCCTAAAAACATGGAGGATTAGGGGTTGATCATAAAATAAATAAAAATATAAAATATATATGGTTTCAAAACTAATGCATGCAAGAATAGACCTCATAGATACAAACATAGGTACCCTCAAAACTTAGGATAATCCTACACAAAGGACATTACTACCAAAATAGGGACACTAGTGCCACATATCCAATTAGGGAGGTACTATATAATTAAGGCACCAATTTCCAAGATGGGTTTTGATATATGGATCTTGTTTATGACACTTAGATCAGTCTTTACCTCCACATGATCTATCTTAGTCATTTCCTAGCTAATTTTTTACTTTCACTATTTATTACTAATTTTGAAAGGGTCAAATTAGTCAATTATATAACAAATCAATGGTTATAGTTATTACATATTATTACCTTAATTTAATACAATTTTTCATTTAACAACATAGGATTTTCATTCACTAAGTCCTATAATATACTCAGATACAAATTATTACAACTCAGTCAAGAATCCATATGCTTAGATATCATATTTATGGGCATGTGTACGACACATTATTTATGTATGATCACTTACACATCAATTAATTAGATGGAATGACAAATTACATTTAATTATATAAATTATATATATTATATACATCTAACATCATATTATATCTTATACACTAGTTTTATGCCTTACTCCATCTATAGTGGTTCACATTCCCAAGTGGCCTAAATCTACCTAATATACCTGAGTGGTCATAGAGCTCACATTAAAAGTTAGATAGTTCAAGTTACATCATGTAGTTTTAATTTTAGATGCATCTACTATACATGGGTAGGTAATGATAGAGTCATAGTCAACTTGAGTTCTTGATCATCCTACATGAGAGGGTTGGACACTTTATCAGTCCAATTCAAGCTATTCATAGGTCATGATATAAAAAGTAGGGGTGGGAAATGATGGAGTCAAAATTAGATTGAGTTATTGAGTCACCCACACATATATATTTATCAATCCATTAGCTTAGTCTAAGATATTTATCGATTGATCACTATATACATGCACATACATAGGTTGTCACCAAGTTTATGTATTGGTTCATATACCTAGTAAGGTGTATAATTTCCTTTCCTCTCTCCTATCCCTTTACTCAAATTTACTCAATTTCACTTATTTACTTAATTTTGTCTTTAATTTTGATATATCTTAATTAAGGATTGATTTATGCATGTTTCACTTATAAGACACACATTAGAGCATGCTTTACATACTGATTTAACAATTTTGGGAATAATTGGGGTTTTTATTCATATTTAGTTAAAAGTCTAAGTAAAGTAAATTAGTCAATAATTATGCCATAATTAACCTAATAATTTGTTAATTTTGATTATTTTTTAAACTTTATTAAAATAAAAAGTGAATAGAGAGAAATATAACTTAGCTTAGAACTATATTGATCTGACTGAGATGAAGGTTGATATTGACTGTGTAGGATTGGGATTGTATTAGGAACCTAGATATATATTTCATTAAATGAAAGGATAGGAGCACCAAAAATAGGATACTTTGAGGTCTAATTCTATATTCCTATTCCTACCACTATTGTCCAAATTGGTCACAAAGGTCTGAGCTTTTTGGGTTCTATTTGCTAATCCTATATGACCCTGCTTATGAAAATTTGAAAATTTGAAGCTTAACTCTCAACATAGCTCCTTGTAAAGAAAATTTATATTCTAACTTAAGTCTCTAATAAGATTAAATAGGAATTTGAGAAAATATGTGGGGTTAGTGTGTGTAAGATGCACTGGACATGCTTCATACCCTATGTGTGAGCACACTACCTACATACTAATACTCCAAAGAGAGATCAAGCCATTTGTAGTTCTCCTATTGAAAGTGCTTAGTGAAATTATGATATTAGAATACAAGAAATGTTAAAACTAGATATGCTTGAGGTGGTTAGGGGCTGGTGTAAGGATTTGAATGAGATTTTAAGTGTATTAGATGGATGTATGCAAAGAATAGGGAAGATTGATTGAATAGTCTTTCTTATATTCTTGCTTACTTAGTGATAATTGGCAACCCTTTCCAAATGATCTTTTAATGGGCTTATATAAGGATATATTGGTCATGTGTTAAATGTATTCATGTTATGATAACACAATGAACAAGATGAATCAGGAGAAAATTATCACTTGAGATCAAAATGTGATTGGATAGAAGCACTAAAAGGAGACACCCTAGGGTCCAATTCTATATTCCAAGTTGGGCACTATTTTCCTATGGGTATGGACCTAAGGGGATGGAATAAGAATGGAAAAAGGGTCTTAAATAAGCTATAATGAGGTATTGAAATCCTATATATGACTAAGAATCAATAAAAAGGTGCCTAGAAGGCTCATGAGAGCAAGCAAGATGGAACTATGGGTTAGGTGTCATTAACCACACTCAAGTTACCAATTTTTGCATTTTATATGACTACATTTACCCCCCTTTATTTTAGTGATATAGTAAAGTGAAATACTAGGATAAAGGAAAAATAGAAAGTGTAACTAAACTTACCTATAAGGGTGAATCTCATAAAGTTGTTATGATGTTGGGTGTGCATAGAGAGCACAATGTGAAGTATGAATCTATAATAAAAAGAAAGAGTATATTATTTATTACTAGATATGATATATCTAAAATAAGAATGTACACATATAGATAAAAGAGGAAGAGAAAGGAATGAATACGCCTCATCAGGTATGCAAATCAATATAAAACCTATTGTGATGCTAAGTGATGCTGAGTAATGCTAGATGATGTTTTACCAAGAGTAATATCATGAATGAAGTTGAGTGCTCAATTTTTTGAGAGTGGATCAAGAATGAAAAGGCTATCCCTTTGTCTCCATCATCTCCCACTAAGTGAAGCTAGGTGATCATGCATATGTTGATTGATGTTTAGACTATATGTCTAATCCTTTTGAATAGGTGGCTCAAAAATACAAAGTCTAGCTAGTCTTTTGGCTCCATCATTGCCCCATGGAGTGAAGCTATAAACTAATATTGGTATGAAATGTGTGTCAAATGATATGGATAATAAAGCCCATAAATGATCTATAATTTGATAATGTTAGCATGGATAGCTGAATGTATGCTAGAAACTAGGCCACTCTTGGCCACTCCAAAAGATGGAGATTAGGCTTGTATAAAACTAGAAACTAGGCTTATATGGAAGCCACTCAAGAATTTAGAAACATGGGAATGTGGATATTAGGCTTGTATGAAATCCATTAAAAAATGATACCAACCACCTACAGAGGGAATAAGGCACATAGTTTTTGAAAATGCTTGAGTAATGTTAAACTTGAAAATAAGAGAAAATAAATGTGTTGTCCATATTTTCCCCAATCACTAGTGTCTAAAACATGGATTATAATTTGTTAGTTATACCAACTACCATATCTAAAACTAGAAGTGATAACCATCATACCATGCATGATGCCTCTTATATCTAAATTCTCTAAGCAAAAGTGTACTAAAAACTATTGATTTTGAAATGGTCTAAATGTGCAAAACTGTAGCTAAACCTATTTTTCTACTTACTTCTAGAAAATTTGGTTTTTATACTATTTGGATAAGAGCACTGAAAATAAGACACCATGGTGTTTGGTGTTATTGTCCATGTCTGGCATTATTATCCTTTGTTGAAACTAAAATTGTGTTAGAATCATCACTATTTTTATAATATATTCTGCATGTTTGACCTTTGATTGCTATTATGAGCTATTATGGAAGTTGGATTTTTGAATATAAGGAGTTATAATCTCTATCAGAAAACCCCTATTTATTTCTTTTGAGGGTAGGAATGAAGATCCTATAATAACTACCCTAAGAATAAAGAGCCTTGCAAGTGTGTTATGCTGCAAATATATATGATAGAATAATGATAATCGATAAGATATCTCAAGATATAGCATGATTTATATTGAGATATTGTTAGATCAATAGGGCTATGCCTAGATAAATATAATAATGTATTGCAATATACTAAACTAGAATTGGAATGAGAAGCATAGTTAGTTTTTAGTTATAAGTTGGAGGGATGGAACATGATGTCCATCATGGCATCCAAAAAATCAAGATAATGCATGATTATGATCATGGCATTACAAATAATTAGAAAGCAATAAAGAAACAAGCACACAAGGTAAGAAGCAAGAATCATGATAAAGATGGCCAAGGGGCCAAGAAAATAAGGGACATGGGAACATGTCATTCAATTTGTAAATCAAGCATACAAGGCATGTTCAAATGCCATATACACATATAATTGAAATAAGTAAGGGTTGGCATGAGAACCATAATAACATAAAAGAGTACAAACAAAGGACAATGGAAAATGTCTGAAGGCACATACATGAATAGAAGCAAAGGACATTGGCAAATGTCCTAAGACACATATAGGAAACAAACATGAATTTGAGAAATTCAAACAATCTAGCTACACTAAGCAAGAAAGTAAAGCATGTAATGAATAGAAATATAATCACATCTAATCTAATCAAAGCAAGAAGTGAAAGTATGCAAAACATGTTAGTACAAGAATAGGTATATGGTAATAAATACAAAAATGTTATATACTAGTGAGTGTCGATAGATTAATTTGTGTAATCTAGTAAATAATGTATATCATCATGATAACTAGAGTGTGTGGTGTAGGAATGGCATAAACTAGATGGTGTAGTCATGTAGAAGATGCCCCCATTGGGTATATATATATATATATCAATGTGTGTCTCAATTTATAAGTAGGATTCCCCCTTAATGGGTAGAGTGAATCAATCAAAGAGTTAGATGGCATTGCACACAATCAAAGAAGATCAAGTGAAGCATGATAATGTAGACAAATCAACAAACAATAGCATAAAACAACAAATGTAAGTCTAACATAGTAGTAGAAATGTAAAGCATGGATAATGCATACAATCAAAATATTTTTGGTGTTTTGGAATGTATTTGAATGTTTTTTTATTTTGAAAATTTGTATTGTTTTGGCATTTTGAATATGAGCTATGTAAAATTGATCATAAAGAGACTATGTACAAGAAAAATTGAGAAACTATGTACAAGTAAGTAAAAAAAACTATGTACGAGTGAGATTAAATAGCGATGATACTCACCGATGATTCTCATGGGAGACTCTCTATCATGGTGTCTTGTATCGAACAAAGGAATAATGAATGACTATGAATCATGAGGGAATGGCTACAAATATGATTCTAAATATTCAAATTCATTATTGGTATCTTGGAAATCATAATAACCTATATTGTTCCACTCATCATTATCTTCTTGATTTTGAATCAATGGAATGCTAGTGTTGAATTTTGTTGTATTTAAATATTTTCCTTTGATAAAGTGTGTATATGAATGATTTAACTTAAGATGTTCAATAAATCCCAAACCTTGGTGATAAACATTATCAACTGCTAGAATAGTAGTGATGCCTTGAGCTTGTTTACCCAACCCTTGACATTGATAATCAAACTATTGTAGATATTTTTGACCAAATCCATAATATTTTGAAAGTTGAGCCTCATTTTGGAGATTTATAGTTTCATCTTTTTCATGGTTTACCTATGTTTGTGGCACGGTTCCTTACTCTAATTTTTCTTTTTGATACTTTTATTATTTTGAGTTATGCTTTGGTAACCACTTTTGTATTGTTTCTAAATTTGACCCTTTATGAATGTGTTTTTGTGTCACTATGGATTGATAGTTTGATTTACCTTGTATAGGCTCCTCATTAGTAATTATCTATTGTATATGTTATTTCAATACAAAACATGAATCTGTGTGATGCCCATGCATTTTATGATATGCACAATAATATTTGGATCTTCTCACTAGATGTAGAGGAGGTAGTTTGATAAACTTAGATTTAATCATTTCCCTTAGTACCTCACTTTAACTCTTATTTTATATTTTAATTCTTTTTGAATCACTATTTATAGAGTTAATTTGATGTGATTTATTGTTTTGATGTGTAACATTACTTGAAACTAATTGACTAGGTGAAGGTATATAGACATGATTGACACTAGGGTACCTTTGAGGCTTTTACATTATGATCTCATTTTCCAATGTTGTGATATTTTCATGTAATATCTAATTATACATTTTTAAATTTGAGAATAATTTTCTCATAATGGTTATTTAATTCCTTAGAGTCTCACAAGTGTAAAACCTAGTTGCTTTTGATTGAACATGTAAGCACGTGTATTGAAGAGGTTTTGAAAAAGCTATTGGCTGAATGTATGAATTAGGAATAATAGTAAAGGCTACCTCACTTTTTAAAGTTGTGATATAATGGACCTAGTTAGAGGGAAATTATCTATCATCCTCTTGGGGGAGAGGAGGAGAAGGAAATTCTTTCTTCTGCTTGAAATATGACATGAAAACAAGAGTAGCCAAGGAGGCATATACATCTAGGTAAAAACCATGTATATTGGATATAATGCATGCAAGTGGAATTATATGTTGTATAGCAGTATGATTGTATAAAACATTCCACATGAGAGATAGCAAATAAGGGATAGAGAGTATGAAACTATGCATTGATGCATTAAAAACTTTGACATGTGCTATGATATGTCTAATATGTGTAGCAAGAAAAAATTGATTTTTTTTCCATGGGAGATATATAGAAAAAGGAAGAGAGCATGAAATTGTGCATGAATGCATAAATATCTTTGACTTGTGACAATATTTATAACATGTTTAGTGAAATAGAGTTAGACATTATTCCTCATGAGAGAGAAAGAGTATGTAAAAGAGATATTGAAATCTTGTGCAATTTGAGCAATAAATTTTGTAATATCATCTCCAATTATAAAAATTAAGCATGAAATTCAAATAATTAATCTTTTGATTAACATATGGTAAACTTCATCATTCATGTACATGATACGACCAATTATGGTCTCCTTATTTTGTGTAAGAAATAATTATAAATAAGTAAAACCCATTTTTTGAAATCTTATTTTAGAATGTAAGGTGATACCTCACAAGCAATAGGACCTAGTGTATGTAAATAGGGTTTTAAAGATGATAATTTTACAAATGACTATAAAATTTTAGAATTGAAAGTGAATTTATAAGCTAGATATGCAAGTAAAAAATCAAAATTTTATTAGAAAATTAGTGGTTTAATGAGACCTAGTAGATGCAACTAGGTTTTGGAAAAATAAATATTTTTGATAATTAATATTGAATTTTGAAATTTGAATATATTTTCTAATTCAAATATGCTAGTAAAAATTTAGAAAATTATTGGAAAATTACTGGGACCTAGTATGGGAAACCAAGGTTTACAAGGAAATTATTTTAAAATTACTATGAAATTTTAAAATTTAATGATAATTTATGATTTAATTATGTAGGTAAAAAATTAGAAAAAATTATGAAAAATCACTAGGAAATTTACCCTAGGGTTTCTATGGTTTTTATGTGTGAACGAAGTAAGTCGGGTTCACCAAATGCTTTAATAATTTTGGGAATAATTCATGTTTTTATTCCTATTTAGTTAAAAGTTTGAGTAAATTAAATCAGTCAATAATTATTCCATAATTAATCTACTAATTTGTTAATTTTGATTGTTGTTTAGACTTTCTAAAAATAGCAAGTGAATAGAGAGAAATATAACTTATCTTAAAACTATGCTGATCTGACTGAGACAAACACTGATATTGACTATGCAAGATTGAGATAATATTAGGAACATAGATCTAGATTTAATTTGGTGAAAAGATAGGAGCACAAAAAATAGGACACTTTGTGGGTCTGACTTTATAGTCTTTTTCCTACTGCTATTATCTAAACTATTTATAGAGGTCTGAGCTTTCTAGGTTCTATTCACCACTCATGTATAACCTTGCCTATGAAATTTTGAAGCTTAACTCTCAATGGATCTCCATGTAGAGATAATTTATCTTTGATCTTAGGTATTCAATAAGCTTGAATATGAATTTGAGAAAAGAGGGGGGGGTTAGTGTGTGTAAGATGTACTAGACATGCTTCACACCCCATGTGTGGGCACACTACCTACATACCAATACTTTGAAGAGAGATCAAGCCATATGTAGTTCTCCCTTTGAAAGTTCTTAGTGTAATTGTGATATGAGAATGCAATAAATTCTAAGACTAGATATGCTTTAGGTGGTTACAGGATAGTGTAAAGATTTGAATGAGCTTGTAAGTGTATTGGTTGACTATATGAAAAGAATAAGGAATATTGATTGAATAGTCTTGCTTGTATTCTTGCTTGTTTAGTGATATTTACCAATCCTTTTCAAATTATCTTTGAATGGGATTATATAGGGATCTATTAGTCATGGGTTAAATGCATTTATGATAGGTAAACACAATGAAGAAGAGGAATCAGGTGAAAATGATCCCCTAAGCTCTAAATGTAATTGGATAGGAGTGCCAAAAAAGGGACACCCTAGGGTCCACTGCTATAATCCAAGTTAGGTGTTATTTTCCTAAGGGTAAAGGACCTAAGGGGATGGAATAAACATGGAAAAGGGGTCTCACCTAACCTAAAATGAGGTCTTGAAAGCCTATGGATGACTAAGAATCAGTGAAAAGGTGCCTAGAAGGGTTATGAGAGCAAGCAAAAGGGAACTATGTGTTGGGTGTCATTAGCCACACTCAATTTACCAATTTTTGAATTTTATATGACCACACATACTTCAACCATAATTCATAGGCTTCACATCTTAGATAAGTCTAGGTACACTTCTTTTTTATTTATCCTAGTTATTTTGATTTGATAAATTTATTAGAATTAAGGAAGAGAAAATGTAATCACCTAAAAGTGAAATTTGAGTGATAAGAGTGCTAATTGAGACTACATATCCATCACTTATCCCTAGACCCAACCTAGATCCTATTATCACACTTATCCAACCTTGATGTGGGCCATAATCATTCTTAGTCATCCCTAAAGTAGTCCTAGATCTTCATTCTTATATCTTGGCCATTTGTGCATAATGTTCTTCCTTCTAGACACTAGCACCATAATAGGGATAGTAGGACCACATGGTGATAGTGTCCAAATAATGGTGTTATTGTCCTTTCCCTCCTCTTTTCACCAATGGATATATTTTCATATCTAAAACATCCTACGATCAACCTAGACCACTTCTAGAACTCACACAAGTACCATAATAGTATATATACATGATTTTTAGCCTTCTAACCACTAGATGGAAATTATATACAAAATACATATGTAAACTTAGAACAAGTTATGAAAAATTAAAGTTATCAATCCATATTCTACCCTACTTTTGCATACTACCATCTACAACATTCCTAAACTCATATTACCTAGATTTCTATTATCAAGCACATTCAAAGCACTCAAGTCAGTTATCATACTAGCTTCACTTACACTTGTAAAAACACTTAGGTAGGAAGAAATACATTAGGATTGATCTCTCTTTGAAGTATTGGTATGTAGGAAACTCTCATCACAGTGGGGTGTTGAGGATGTACAACATACCCCACTAACAAACACACTTTTTAGCTTGTATCAATCAGAGGCCCTAATGACATGGAGGATTAGGGTTTTCTCAGAAAACTAGTCCAAAAAAGTAATATATAGGGTTTTAGAACTTTTGCACATAAGAACAAACCTCACATATCTAGACATAGGTGCATCTAGAAGCTCATACAGTCCTACATAGAGGACACTACCTCCAAAATAGGGAGACTTACGCTATATATCCAATTGGAGTGCTACTATATAATTAGGTTTCTACTATTTAGGATGGATTTTGGCACCTATATCCTATTTATGACACTTATACTAACCTTTTCCTTAATTTTCATCCTCCAAATCATCTGTCTAAATCATTTTCTAGCTAAGTTATTACTTTCATTATTTATTTCTAATGTTAGAAAGGTCAAATTAGTTAATTTTGTAAAAAATCAGTGGATTTATTTATTATATGTCATTAATCTAATTTAATACACTCATATCTTTAACAACATATGATTTACATTCACTAAGTCCTAAAATATTATAAAAAGGCCATTATGAATTTATGGTCATGCCTTTTGGCCTCACAAATACACGATCTACATTTTAGAGTTTGGTGAATTTTATTTTTATGCCATTTTTGATAAAGTTTGTATTAGTGTCTTTGATTATATTCTCATATATATCAAAAAATTAAGAATACCATTTGAAACATGTGAAACATGTACTTTTAATTCTAGAACAACATAAACTTTATGTCAAACCTTCAAAATGTGTTTTTGGTGTCTAAGAGGTGGAGTACTTGAGTCATATTTTTCACATAAAAGAGTGAAATTTGGTCCCTAAAAAATCCAAAAAATGATGGAGTGATAGGTTCCCAAGTCCCTCAAGAACCTTTGAGTATTTTTAGGGATAATTAGTTACTATCATAGGTTTTTCAAAAAACTGATAACATTATATCCACACTAACCTCTTTGTTGAATAATGACTCCTTCTAGTGGACCAATTCATCTACCAATACATTTGAACAATTGAAAATGGTAGTGCATACCTCTATTTTTTTTTCTTATTCCTATTTTTCCAAAAAATTGTTGTGAAGTGTGACGCATCAAGATATGGCATGGGGGTTATACTCATGTAAAAACATAAACCACTAGATTTGAATGTTTCCAACTAAAGGAAAAAATAGGGTCAAACCAATCTATGATAATGAGATGATGGTAATTCTACATGTAATGAAACAATGGATAGCTTATCTAATGGGTCATCACTTTTAAGGGAAGACTAATCATGCTAACCTCAAATATTTTTTGGAGCAATGATTTTTATCTGAATAATAAAATAAATGGATGACTAAAATGTTAGGATATGATTTTTAAATAGTTTATAATAAATGAAAAGAGAATGTAGTGGCATATGCCCTCTCCTGATGGGATGAATGATTTGAGACATTGTTCTATGCCATGACTATGTGGTAGGAAGATTAGCTAGAGGAAGCAAGATTTGAATGGGAGAATGATAGTGATACTATGAATTTGATTCAAAATCTTTAGTAGGGTTTTGATGAATATGAAAAATTTACATGGAATGGGATTAATTATGGTATAAATATAGATTATACAAGCATTCTCTCCTCAAACATAAAATTCTTTAGGAAATTCATGCCTCTCCACTTGGAGGTCACTCTATATTTTTGAAAACATAACATAAAATTAAGCAAGATTTCCTTTGGGAAGCACTCAAGGGGGATGTATAGAAATATGTGGCTAAATACATGGTATGTCAACAAAATAAAGGTGAAAACATTAAGACCCTAGGTATTTTATAGCCTTTATCCATCCCTATCTTGTATTGGGAGGAGGTTCCTAAAGATTTAATTATGGGGTTACCATGGTCTGAGGGTAAAAATGTTATCATGGTAGTCGTGTAGCAACTCACTAAGTATGACCATTTTTATTCCTAATCACAACCATTTGTTATCATTACATTAGCTTTTGCTTTTCTCAATATAGTTTATAAAATGCATGGTACTCCAAAGATCATTGTAAGTGATTGATATCTTATGGTTACTATTAATTTTTGGATTGAATTATTTTCATGTTTGGGCACTAGTTGGCTCATAGCTCATCTTATCATCCTCAATTTAACGAAAAAAAAGAGGTAGTCAACAAATGTCTAGAAGGGTATATTTGTTGTTTTATTTCTGATAAATAGGATAAATGGGTTCATTGGCTGCCACTTACTGAATGGTAGTATAACACTTATTCTAAGATGTCTGCATTATTATGGAGGTTTCCCCCTCAAAGTGGCTCAGTCATAATATTTAGGTATTCTACTCTTTCACCAATTATTATTCTAGATTTGTTTATTTTAATCTTAATTCTATGATATATAATACTATTTTTTAAATCATCTAAGTAATTTCATTACAATCTTGGTAAATGAAAACATGATAATAAAATAATGGAGTACACCCATGCTCCTATCATGTCCAAAATATTATGGCATAAACTTGTTATTATGCCCCCACTATAATTTTATAATTTGAAATTGTATGTGAATGCTCATTTTTAATTTGAAATTATGTAATTGTGTCAATTTTTTCTTTGAAGCTAAAATAGGAGTACATTGCCCCCAAAATATGTCTGATAATTGAATTTTCAACTTTTGAATTATGATTGTGTTCATGACTCATTTTTTATCTTTGAAAAATGGCTTTTCTCATGCATGAAAAGCCCATTGAAGTTCCTCCCTTTTGAGGTGAAATATTTTTTTCCTAAAAATTCACTCATCTTAAGATAAAAAGTAACTTGAAATGTGAAATGTAAAGTTTTATCTTTAAAAATTGTAGCATATGGAACTTTGTTAACATATTAAGATTTGAATTATGCATAACATGTAAAAAGGAAAGACCTATAGAAATTATAATTTAAGTTTATGAAATTAGTGTGTTAGTATGTTAGTATGTTAGGAGTGCATGATATGGATCATGGAAATTATCAAACTCATCAAGCTCAATAAGCAAACACAAAAAAAACACAAATGATAGAAAATTGACATAGATGAGATAAAGGCCAAGAGTAAATATGTATTCAAATGTCTTGAAAAACACACATAAACATGATAAATGTCACAAATAAGGGACATGTTCATATTTTACATAGAAAGGGCCAAGGGCCAAATCAAGTACATGTTTAAATGTCACACACCATATAGGGCCAAGGGCCAAAGCAAGGATATGTGCAAATTTGTTACACCACACATAGGGCCAAGGGGAAAATAAAATACATGTTTAAATGTCACACATTACACATAGGGCCAAGGTCTAAATCAAGGACATTTTAAAATGTCAAACATAACATGCAAGATCTCATAAAGATGTATCAAGCAAAGAATCTCATAAAAGGGATAAGGGCCACCACAATAAAAAAAAAACAATGTTGTAATCTACTACATATAAGTAAGAACTATCAATAGAACATATAATTAAAAATAATGTTCTAATCTATCCATAAGTCATCTGATCTTATCCTAGAAAATATAATGTTAATGTACAATAGGTAAGATAGAAATGTTATCAAAACATCTGTATATAATTGAAAGCTCAACATTATAAGGGTGATATAAGGATACCACTTGCATACTATCACATGTGAGTAAAATTCCCCCAATTTAGTAAGATCAATAGGTAGAGGAGAGTCCAACATATTAAAATTTAGTAATGCTTATATTTCATGTAAAACACTTTATAGATACCCATGAAATGCAAGTGTGATACAGAAAGAATATTTTATCTACTAATCATGTTTTATATAGAAGAAAATGAAGGAGATCTGAATAGATCACATGTGTCTATGAAAGTAATGTACTTGGATATATTTACAAAGTGAAACATGAGAAATATTCCCCCATTGTGATATTTTCAAGCATACAAAACAACAAGAGTATGTAGGATGGGGATTGTGCACTCTCATTTCATCACATGTACATTTGTAAAAAGATGTCAAATGTGCTAGTAATATGGTTTCAAAAAAATTGTGTTTTGCATGAAAAACAATGTTTTACATACTAAACTAATTGAGACAATTGAAATTAGTAGTATTAAGGCTGAGGATTTTTCAAATTTAATTTTTGGGTATAAATTTTTAAAGTGCAATATCACCCATTTAAGATAGTAGAGGTGGATGATTCTATATGAGTATGGGGGTTCTATTTAGGATTAAAAATGAGTCAAGGTCAATGTAAACTATATCAATAGAGAATAACTTAGGATATTTGAGCACATTTTATTCCATTTTGTAGCTAATCAGCTATGGTAATTGAAAATAGAAGGGCCAATAGGCTATTTTTTTAATGAAATGCAAGGGCATAAAAGAAGGGATCAAGTGCAAAAAAATAGGAAAATAAGATGTGATAGTATTGAAGCTATGTACAATCAGATTTTAATTGAATGTTATGATAATTTAAAAAGCTACCCAATGATCTCAAGATGATCACAATAATCTATGATGATTATTTAACATATAAATTGTCTTTAATTAAATGTGTTATATGTGTGCAAATTAGAACCATAAAATGTATCATGTGTGTTATATCTCTCACTAATATTAGCATTTCCATCTGTACTATTTTTTATGTCATTTCAATCATATTTTGCATAGTCATTAACATGGTCATTATTAGCCTCTTGATCCTAAAATTGTGGTATGCTATTTTTTCCCTCATTTATATTGGTATATGTAAAACTAACTATTCCATACTATGGTATTGAACCTCCATATTTATTTTACTTTGTCATATGTGTTATGTCATGTTATTTTTCTATGTATTTGATATCTATCTTTGTTTGAGAGACATTTTACTTTGTATGTTCTTTTTATAAATATATTCCCTCTTTTAAAATGTAAATGAACTTGTCTTTGTGATTAAATGTAATGCAACCTTTGTTTCTATCAATAATGTCCCCTATTATTTTTAAACATGAACCTAAAATAATAACAATATATGTATTTGGAAGATAAATAACACTAAAATAAAGATGACATTCTTTATAAGAAAAAAATATTTTAAAGTCAATTGATCATATGCTTGATATCTATGTATTTCAGCTTATATCCAAGAGAGATGATAAATGATGTGGAACAAAAATTCCTTTCTTGTTAGTCCATTACTTTGATATCTATAAATTATTTCCATATATGTGAGCAATGATAATGAAAGGCTCTTGATATTAATAATCTCTTGTACTTGCCTCTTTTGGAACCATATTTGTACAATTAGGTGTTGTGTGCCTTTCTTGTTTGATTTAAACTTGTTTTTTTATAACTGATCTTGTTGAATCTTTTGTAACCTTACTTGTTTCAAATTTTCTTTTTGCACTTGTTCTTTTTCAATTTGTTTTTTAGTAATTTGTGTCTATCCAACTATTTCCTTTACCATCTTTTCTTTTCAACATGTTCCTTTTGTAAACTTGTTTTTTCATATTGATGTTTTATGTTTGAATCATTAGTAACCATATTTGAATCAACATATTTTTTGAGCACATTTTTCTTTGGAATGTCTTGCATGAAAAACCTTTTTTAAAATGTTATTTCTTACTTACCTTGAAGTTTTTCATCCAATTCTTCATTTTATAATTAATCTTTCACTAACCTTTCTTTCTCAAAATTATCTTTTTGTATCCAAATTTGATTTTTAGGAGGAGCATTTTTATTTAATTTTTTAATTTATGTATCAATTATATGATCACCACTATCAACGAGAATTTGTATTTTGTCCTTCAAGGCAAAACAATAATTTATATGATACCCATGCATTCTATTATATACAAAATAATGTTTTAATCTTCTAAGAAGATGTATAATAGGTAATTTTATCACTTTATTTTGAACCATTTATCTTAAAATTTCACTTGAAATTTTAGTAGCCTTTTGGGCACTTTTAGAATCACTAGGTGTAGATGTATTTTTTTGTAGCTTCTAATCTTGATATGGAGTATTTTTCTACACAAAATTTCTAGGTGAGGATACAAACACATGATTAACACTATAATACTCTAAATTATTTATATATGTGATGTTATTTTCCCATGAAGTGATATTTGAATCCGAATACTTATTTTGACTTTGTAACTCTTCTAGTGACATTTTCATGATGATGATTTGATCTTTAAGGGCTTCACAAGCATAAATACTATATATTTATAAAATAACATGGATACAAACACCTCAAGACATTTTATGAGAGGTGGATGAGGTTGAGGAAGGACATATTGACTACATCATTTGATACTATATGGTTGCTCAACTTATCTCTTTGGATAGTGACAACATGAACCTTGTAAGAGGGATAGTAGTTATCACCATCCTGAGAGTTAAGAGGAGGATTTGTAATATCTTGAATATATGACTACTGTTACTCCCATTTTATGATTTAATTTAAAAAATATTGCATAAATGAATCTTGTGTAAAGTTTTGGATGGTCATCTTATCATAGTCATCAAATAGATCTATATCATCCATTGTAAAAGACATGAAAAAGATATTGCCAAAAAGACAAAAATGAGATGCATAGAAAAAAAAACTATTTGAAATCCCAAGACAATTATTTTTTGAAACCTTATAAGGTAAAACCTTAATTAAGTCCCAAGGTTAGACAATGTTCAAATAATAAATGCGTTCAACAAATGTTTTATCTATTTTTGAATTAATATTACAATTACTCCTAAACTAGATAAATTAAACTAAATAAATTAGGGTAATGTAAAAAAAATCCTAAAAATTAATATAAATGAATAAAATGGACAAATTAAAATATAAATGAACAAGGGTAAAATATACAGAAGAGAGATATACTTAGCTTTTGAATTGTTAGTGACTGAACTAGAAAATAGACTATGGGAACTTACAAAGTGTAGAAAACCTAGAAACCTCACAAAAAATTTGACTAAGAGCCTTGAAGGACAAAAAAATTTAATTAGAGGATATGTTACACTATTGATATTATCCCTATTTTCCATTTCTATCTTTTTGTAAAAATATAGATTTTTGGCATAGTCAGGTGAAATAGTAAAAATTAGGTCTTTTTGCACTATTTTGATCTTTAAAAACTATGTGGAGACCTCTATATTCCTTATTGAAGTTACAAACCTTGTATTTATGCCATAAATATATAGAAAATTTGAAGGGGGAAAAAGGGGTTTTATGTTTGAGTTGTCTTAGACCTAAACAACCCACTATTATGAGCACTACCTAGATACCAATACTTTGAAGAGGGATCAAACATCCATGTAGTTCTCCCACCTAAGTGATTTGTGAAAATGTGATCCTTTTACCATATGAATACATATATAATTATATTGAATATATGATCATGCTTGGATATGGTTGCATAATACTTAATTCAAACTTGGCTCATGACTAATTGAAGTGATTGGAAACTGATTGGGGAATAATAGGGACATTTTGTTAAATGTGCACTTGTATAAGTAAGCTATTATATTATAATTAATATGCTTTCCAAGATTTTTAAAATAAGATAATTAAATGTGTTTTTATAATGATTTAAGAGGGGAAAAGACCCATCAAATATAAATAAGGATACTTTCATTTTTAAAATTTTGATTGTTTGCATGAATAATAAGATCAACATATAAAGACAATAACAATAGGAGTTTGTGTCTATTTGGTGGTATTATCCCTTAAAAAAAAGTTTTAAGTTTTGGGTCTAAGTTAGAGGATATAGATACACATAGGTATTTTAAATAATAATATCATTTCTATAGGTGACATTGAATGGATTTATAGTGAAAGATGGTTTCCTCTTATGCTTATGTAATATCAAAATAGACAAATAAGTGTCAATTAATTACACATGTCAATAAATGATAAAACTAGGCATGATCAAGTATTCCTAACAAAATTTGAGTTACTATAGGTGTATACATATGCCCCATCTAAAGCTCATCATTTGTCATAGTAGTGTAACTTGGGATGGTGCTTTGGGATAGAAGTATAACAACACAAAAGAGCATAACTAAAAAAAATTATTGAAAGAACTAAAGGTAATGAAAGTAAATAAAATTAAAATATATATCTTCACTTAACTTTTTGATTGTAAATTATTTTTAATGTGTCACATGTGATAGAAGGTGCCCATCGAGAAGAATAAAAGGTAGACCTAAAAAATAAGATAAAAATATATTGTTTTTGTAAAATTTTTTGTTAGCACCTAAAAAGTATCTATCTCACTAGGATTCTAAGGATTATTTCAATTTGTGAATGTAACCTATAAAAACAAAGATATGGGTGAAAATGTAATTTTGTGATAAATAACTAAAAGTCAAAATTAAATATTTTTACTTTAAATAGGTAAAAAAATTCAATTATGGATTTTATTTTTTAGAAAATTAAAGCTTTGTATGACCAAAAATAATGATACAAAATAATATGGCTCAAAAATAAGGAGGTTATGTGTTAGAGGACATATCATAACTAAAACCATAGATCTATAAGTAGGTGGTGCATTTATGATTCATTTTGTCATTTATGGTAAAAATGAACTAGATTAGGAAATCTAAGCACTGAGGAAATGCATATAACGAAATTTTATCCAAAAAGTGTCAAAATTAAGTTATAATTAATATGGGTAATGGGTAGTTGATGAAAGGTTAAAATTAGGGACAAAGGTATTTGTTAGGTCTAAGGGAGGAAATCACCACCCTTGGACAAATGTATCAACCATGCTGATACAATTTATAAGGGAAATAATTTACTCTTGGTAAATATCATAAGGTATGGATGATACTATAGGGTATGACTAATAGCATTATATATTCAAGCATGGTTGGTGTAGTTATATGCTTGGCCAATGTAGTAGAAAATATAAGCATGGTTGGTGTAGTTATATGCTTGGAAAATGTAGTAAAAAATATAAGCATGGTTGATATTGTAACATATGGCCAATGTAGTAGAGTGATGTGCTGCTAATACCATAGGGTATGGCCAGTTTAGTTATAAATTTTCCATGAATGGTACCATAGGGTATGGCTAGTGGATTAATGAATTTTACATGGTCAATATCATAGGGTATGGCTAATGTAGTTGAAAATTTAAACATGGCCAATTTAGGTGGATGTTTGGCCAATACAGTATAAATTTTAGAATTTTTTTAATTTTAATTCACATTTTAATTTAATTTTTAGTTTTGATTTTACATTTATTGATCCAAATTTGATTTTACTTTGGTTTTTGACATTTTTAAGAGACATTGATGATTATGGTGAAGCATAGATACCATTTAGTTTCCAAATCTACTAGAGATACTAATAGTAGTAGACATAGCTTAACTCATGTCACTAGTTTTCAAAGGGATTATGGAGATGTTTCATGTGCCTCTTGATGTGGATTTAATCACCATGTTTTTAGGGTGATGGGAGAGGATAATAGATACCTTTATGTGGGAGGTATATGGGGGTGTGATTGTTGTGGCTATCTCATTGGAAGATGTCCATTATAGACACTCATATGGTATACAACACATTATAGATTATTGATGAGAAGAGAGAGTTGGCCCAATGAGATATAGGGTCATATTGATATGATGAGAGAAATCTCATCATATAAATTTTCTATGTATACATCTCATATATTCCAAATATACATCAAAAAGTAAAACAATTGTAATAATATGCAAACAATAACTATAAAGATAAAATATATTATGAAAAAGTTAAATATAATCATACAAGGATATGTGAAAAATGTTTAAAATATGTCATCCAATGTAAGACAAACAAAGTCAACTTAAATCAAACATAAGGAAAGACAAAAAATATTATAAAGTACATCGAATGTAAGATAAGTAAAGTTATCTTACATCAAATAAGGACATGATGAAAATTATTTCAAACTACATCCAAAGTAAGATAAGTAAATTCAACTTAAATAAAACAAGGACATGTATCAAAATAACCCAAAGACCTCAATGAGTTAAAAATCAAAATTGGTGCTTATATTAAAACACAATGTAAAAAATCATAACCATCTAGAGATATGACTATGATGGCAAATATGGTGTGGATATGAATGATTAAAAAAATTGTTATAAAGGCCTATTTGTATTCCCCTAGGTCTTAAAATGCAACTCATAAACTAAAAATCTAAGTGGCACTATTGATGGTAGTTAAAAAGTCAAAATTGAAGAAAATAAATAGAAAATGGGTTATAAATAAGAGGCAAGTGATCAAATCAAAATACTATCCATAAAGGGGATATTTGGAATATATGATGAAACTGTAAGGATGTAATGGACCAAAAAGGTGTTTTAAAAAACCTTAGTATAAAAAAGACACTCTAAACAAGAGGGCAAAGCTAAGAACTATCGACATCAAGGACTTAAAGAACCCCACTTGGAAAGTACAAGCTTGGGTTACAAGTGAATTATATAATCATCCCATGAATACTATATGCATGAAATTTAAAAGTATCCTACCTTCCCACAACATGTTCCCCATTCCTTAAGACCCCTTATAGATCCTTTGGTCTATTGTGAAGATTGGGTACACATGTGATAAATTAGGTGACACTAGAATGTAATATATAGATAAGAAATGATGAAATGAGATATCCTTCCATAGTTTACTATCCTACAATAATCTAATGGACATTGACTCTATCATGAGGCCAACTGTGGATTTTGAGCTTTGACTAAAATATGAGATGCACCAAAAATATCACATCTTTTAGTATAATATAACTTTTATATTTGATTTTATTGATGACATTATCATGTATAATGATTTGGATTTTAACTATTTTGTATTTTTATGTTTTACTCTTCTATATGGATTTGGAAAGACCAACCATGGGTCATGAATATAACTAACACAAGAAGTCTTATACCTATCCTCTAGAGAGGATAAATTAAAGAATTTTGTGCCTAAAAGACTCATATACTTCCACCATGTGAAAGAATGAAATATTGAAACCAACCTAAGTGTGATTCAAATGAAAGGAAAGGGAGAAATGAGGATTTTGGAAGATCTGTCCATGTGAGAAGGGTGATACAAGTATGAATATGCTTGTTGTTGACCATAATAAAGGAGGATTTTTCTTAAAAAGTGACTTGGCTAAAAGAGGAATTTGAAAGTACATGAAAACGTAGCCAAAACCATGGTAATGAAACCAAATAATGGGAAATTATATGAAAAATGGTAATCATGTCACTAGAGAAGCCATACTAACCTATAAAGAGTCTAGCATATGCAATAATAGGATAAATCATCCCAAAAGAGGGGGAATGAAAAAAGATACCAGAGAATCATGAAGAAACTAAGGTAAACTAAAAATGGTAAAAATGTGATAAAATATTCCTAAATGTGCTACCTAAGATATGTGATGGAAACTAAGGTTGACTGTAAATCATCCCAAAAGAGGGGGGAGTTAAAAATACTAAAAAATAAAAACCTAAAGGTGATACCTTATATCCATAAGAGAAACTAAGGTTAATTGTAAAATGATATAAATAATGAAAATAAAACTTGAATGTGATAACTAATATCCACATTGTAAACTAAGGTAGACTATACATTGATATAAATGAAACATACATACTAAAAAATTAAAATGCTCAAAAGTAAAGATCATGGTATAAGAAAAATATGTGTAACAAGCACCACATATGCTAAAAATAATAGTATGAAATACAATCATGTGATAATGTGAAGTAGATGATATGAAAAAATCATCTGCTCATAATTGACATGAAGGATATCAACATTTATCACAAAGAACATCTATTGAATCTTGTTGAAATTGATATTTAAGTCAGATCATGATCTATTCTACTATTTATAAAATTTGTACTAGGATAGAGGAACTCTAAGGAAATAGTAAGAATGATATAAGGAGGAGTTCATAGGGAATCATTATGAGATTATTAAATATAAGGGATGTGTGGTGCCCTGCCACATACATCCTCCAATTTAAAAGATAAATATAGTCACATGTGAAGCAACTCCTCTATCCTAGATGGACCATTTGATCTTTGATAGAAAACTTAAGGTAAGGGCCTCAAAAATTCTCTAAAATGTTGTTGGATAGTTCTACATCCATCTGTGTGATATGTAGAACACTAGTGACAAATAAAATACACTCCCTATATTTGGGTATATAATCAGGCACAATGTTTGGTAGTATCATGTTAAATAGACTAGGAAACATAGCTACTTCAATAAAAAGTGCATCAAAATACCACAAAAGAGCTTGATAGTGAGTTTAATAATGTATATCAGTCTTATAAAAGTAATGAGTACACCTAAGATTAGCATACCAAGGTGGTAAACTATCCATAGTAGGAGCTAGGTCATTTTGCTTATATTGTGCTAAAAATATTTGATAAGCTCTAGACTCGTAAACTAAATGATCAGACATATTTTGAAACTCAAAATATGGTTCATATGATTGGGTGGGTTGGCATGGTAGTGAATCCAACCTATGTCTATAATAATATTTGGGTATGTCTATGTCTATTTTTTTAAAAACAAATTATCACTATCAGGTTGTAGAGTGGTTGAATCAAGGATTTGATTATGTTTCTTCAGATATCTATGATACACTTGATGATAGTGTTTTGAGTGACCAAATATTTGTGGAATATATAATATGGTGTTATTATTCATTTAGAGGACATCTTTGATACAAGTTGTATAAGTGTGGCCAACATCTATGGAGGAAGTGAGCTTGATGGATTATAGAATATACCACACTAATAGGTTACAATTATAGTGTGATCAGTAATCATGATCCTAAGATGATGAAGAAAAATATTAACTATAAGTGAATTATAAGGTATAAATAACTCCATTTTAGACTTGTGAACATCAACCAAATAAGGAATAATGTCAATCAATTTAGAAGGAGAGTTGGATTGAATGATGCCAATGAAGTTAATTATAGAAGAAGACAATATAGGTCGTAAGAGTATTGAATAGAGGAATGATACTAAAAGATTCACTCATCCTTATATTGGGTGTATCTAGATAATTATGGGCCATCTAATGTGTAATTATCATTATAATTAAAAGTGGTGAAGATTGATGTTGATGGATTATACCACAATGTTGTTAGAGGATGTATGAGAAGTGGGTTTCTTAGAAATGACCATAGAAGTAAGAAATCCGTTAGTTTTTTATGAGAATTAGGTCACAAAGTGGGTGGAAATTAATCTATGATGCTAATAAGAAGGTATGATGTTTTTATTTTCTAACTAATCTCATTATGCTCATCATCATCAAAATCAAAGAGGCTATGTGGAATGTTGCCCATAAGCTCTAAGTGTCCATTATAACTGTGATTTGAGTTGATAGGAGAGCTTAAACACTAATATTCATGGAAGGGAATTCTAGGTAAAGGTTCAAGGGTTGAGATTCTAAATAAACCACTTTATTTGATTTTTTTTAAAATTCCAAGGGTTAGTGTTAACTTGTATCTTTTAAATATCACTCCTGTAATGGAATTTCATGCATTAACATGTAAAAGAGACCATGAACCTCATATGATGGTCTATAAGTGACCAATAGAATTGTTATATGATATAAGGAAGTTGAATATCATAACCTTAACTCTAATTATAATATGGGGTGCCATCATTAGTATCCAAACACATCCTAGTGGAGGAATTTTTTTAATCATATCCTTGACACATGCTATGGGTATATTTAAGGTTACACTAGAGTATCCTAAGTTTTAATGAATTCTAAAGAGGCAACACATGTAATAGAGCCTTAATCCATTAGGCCTTACTTGACTCAAATTTCATGAACTTGGATGCTAATAAAAAATGAGTGTCATCTACACAAAGTGATATTTCATCATGATCATAGATGTTATAAGAAATTTTAAAGGGAGAGTTGAATTCATAGTTTTATCAACTAGATGGACATATCTTCACATTTCTATAAAATTATTTCCATAAACTTGGGCAAGGTGTATTCTTACCCCATAGGTGGTGGTCTATAAATTTTCATGTTTATCAAAAGTTTCATAAGATAGTCTATGTGATGTGGAGAAGTTATCATGAGATCAAGAAATGAGATTTGAGATGGGGACTTAGAAAGTTATTCTATGGAATCCCATTCATCAAAAACAATGTGAGATATAATGACTTTTAAGGTGGGACTATATCTTGAAGTGGATTAGAGGAAGAATAAGTGGACCCAAACTAAATATTAGTTAGAATAAAAAATTACAATCTTAGTAATGCTGGTATAATTGAGGAAATCTAAGCCAATGACATTAGCTTATTAGATGTAGTTTGTGTAATAGAGAAATCATAAATAGACTGTATCATCCTAATTGATATATTAGAATTATAATTAGGGGTAGAAATAAATTATAATATGTTGGTTGATACAATATAAATAGAACTAGTCAATGGAACATGATGTATTAGTCTAGCTGATATAGTGGAAACATAACCAATTAGTGAAATAGATTATATCAGCCTAGCTAATACGATAGAAAATTTTTTGTTAATGAGATAGAATATATCAACCTATCCAATATATTTGAACCTAATATAGAGATGAAAGACTATACCAAACAAGATGACAAAGTCTGAACATATGTATTTAGAGAAATAAACTATACTAGACTAGCTGATATAGTTGTGTAAGTAGGGAACTATATCAGGTTGGTTGATAGAGTTATGAAATAAGGAAACTATACTAGGTTGGATGATAAATTTGGGTTATCTAAAAACATGTAAGTGATATTTTCTTATGATTTGATACCTATAAAAATATGTGGAGGATTATCTTGAATTGTTCTATAAATAGGATAAAAAATATGAGGCTTAAAAGGATAAGGATTAATGTAGGAAAATACCCACTTCATGTTGTTCATATTAGCCAAGTTTTCTTCATCATTTAAAAAAATAGGATTAACCATGGTTTCAACAACACCAATGGCTTGATGAGAAGGGGTTTGATTTTTATTATTAGGTTTTTGGTTTTGAGTGTGATTTGGGAGTGGATTGGAATAGAGGTAAAGTGATCATTAGCCTTATGAAGTTTATCACACTTGATCTTAGAGTAATTATCCTTGTATACCTTATATTAGGTTTGGTGTCACTCTATAATCATGGCTTCATGATGAAATTTTAGATCAAGAAATAATGAAAAATTTATATGTTTAAACTATTTACAAGTCTCAAGAGAATGACCCCAATTAGCATTAAACAATTTTTTTAAGGATCATGCTAATGAGTGATAGGACATAAAGTGTCCTAACCTTTAGATGAGAGTATAGGAAGGAATTTTATGATCTAAAATAGGTAGAGAGTTTGATGGATTTAATAGTTGTTAACTTTTGAAGGAGGAGGATGTTGTAATATAATTCTATTTAGAGGTGGGGAAAGAGTCACTTTGTTGGAGCTTCTTGGAAGAAAGGTATTGATGGTTCTCTTAGAATCATAAGTGTTATACAAATCATGATCTATGGCATTATTATTTTTATATCTCATAGGCATTAAAGTTACAAGCTTGGGTTGGGAAGGATTGAATTGTCTTATAATAAAATTTTAACTTTTGGCTTGATCTAGGGATTCCTTCAATGATATTGGAGAAAGATTCTTGACTATATATTGTAATTTATAATTTAGTGCATTGGTGTAAAGGTGGAATAGGTTATATTCTGATATATTGTGCTTAGTTTTGTTATCTAGATATTTCCAACATTTGATAAATTCTTTGGTAGTCTCATGGTCCACTAATTATAATTGATGAAATGATCTAACTTATTTTTAGGTAGATCACTATATTTAAACTATTCGAACAATGTATTAACTAATTATTCCAAGATATAAATGGAGTTAGAAATTAGTTGATTGTATAAATATAAAGTATCCATATATAAGGTTTTGGAAATTAGTTTGGTAATGGTAATGGTGTTGAGTTTAATCTAATATTTGTAGAGTTTACCAAAGGCCTTAAAATTCACAATAGGATCAGTGGATCCATTATAGGATATTTTAAGAGTGATACAACCTATTTCAATATTTTTAATTAGAGAGACTAAAGATTTAGTTTGGAGGTATTTAATGATTTTTTATGAAGTGGTGATTGCATAATGAGATTACCATGAACATCTCTAAGGGGGGTGGGGGAATTTTGATTTATGATTCCCCAATGAATCTACTAAGGTCAAAATTTCATTTAAAATGTTAGTTTTTAATTCACATCATCTTATTCTTATTTATAGATTAAATGTTAATTTCAAGATAATTTGATTAGGATTAAGAGTATTCAAGTTAAAAGTAGAGGTTTGAGTGTCCTATTGGGAAGAACTAGACATTGCATTTACATTGGTGTTAATTTGGGCACTTTGGGTAGGCTTGATAAAAGAGAAAACCTCCATGTTAGTAGACATACTAAGCATGGTGGATGAAAAATGAAATGAAGAAGTCACAAATTGATTTTCCCAAAGTGTTATAGTAAATTTGTGAGTAGGGGAAGGAGGACATTCAATATGGGTTGATATTATAGAGTAATTTTACTCTACGTCATTTAATTTTTTGGCCAAGCACTACAATTTTGGTTCCTGCATACCCTGGACATTGCGGCAGAGTTTTGGAGTAGAGAACAGGTTCATTTTTGCCTAAGTGCCAAAGTGCAGTGGAAGCTACCAAGTGTCACCCTCTGATCGCACGAGTCCTTTTTCCCCTTTTTGTTTCCTTCATCTCATTTTTCCTAAGTTTTGAATTCAAGCAAAAGCTTCCAAATGTCACTTTTTAGAGCATGAAGCCGACCAGCGAGCACCCTCTGAAGCCCTTTTTGTAACTTTTTAGAGAATTATGGGATGTGCCATGTATCCAATAGTAGTTAAGCAGAACACACCACATGTCAGCATTTGATTCTCATAGAGGCACCCACATTTCATTCTACTTTTGACGAAGACTTTCAATGAGCCAAGCAGCATAAAAGCAAAAAGTGCTAGGTGGCAGTCACGAAAGGCCCCAAACTACCTTTTGAAGAAGCAACAGAAGTCACCACATGTTGGCATCTGAGACTTTGGTTCAATGCTTGAGTCTAATGATTTCATTTGATGCATAAAGGCATCATTTTATTTTTATTAAGTGCCATAAAGCATCAGATGCCAAGTGTCACTCTCTGGTCCCTTTCTACTCCATCCCCAAAAGGCAACGAAAGATGTCACATACCCCCACAAGGAGAAGCAAAAGATGCCACGTATCTTCCCAGGAGCAGCAGAGATCACCACATGTCAATTTTTGAGAGATCATCTTTGAGCCTAATTACTAAATGAAGATTGTGGTGGGTCTTGGATGTTATTTCAAAGGACTATGGAAGCACTGAGTGTCAACATGCAAAGATTGCCACAAGCATCCATCCATTCCTAAAATTTGCTCGAGCAAGGAATGCAATAAGTTTTGTTTTGATAAAACTGCAAAGTATCAAGGAAGCAGACCGTGATAGGTGTCAAAGGCAGAGCATTCTTGAACAGAGTATCAAGAAGGTAGAATCAGCCAAGTGTCACTCTTCGGTGCCTTCTAGACAAAAAAGAGAATATTCATGGATTAACTAAGTGTCCTCGTGTTCGTCTATCTATTATAGTAAAGATAGAGGGAAACTCGATAGGAGTTATTCTTGGTAGATAAAACAGTGCATCGGGTAGATTTTTGGGGCTTGAAAGCATTGAAGATGCCGTCTATTTGTCCCCTATAAGTAGAGGTAGAATAGATAGTTAAGTGGCCAAATAGGTGATGGAATGAGAAATTTTAGGTGTGAAGAGAGGTACTAGACATGAATCACCATGCTGAAGTTAAGGCAGTTCTTGATAAGACTAGGATGCATCCAAGGCATTAAAGGCACCGTCTATTTTGTCCCCTGCGAGTGAAGGACAAAGTAGAATAGCGCAGGAAAGAGAGCGATGTAGGGAGACATCTAAGGCTATATAAGAGGAATTGTAAAATCAAAAAAGGGGGGGAATTCTATAGTTTTAGAATTTCTAGAATTTTGACCAGTAATATCATTTGCTCTTGTCTCAATTTTCTTGCGTTGTAAAGTTGATGTAACTATGCATGTTTCTATGCCTTTTATGTGGCTGAATGAATTAAGAAGATTTGAACCTTATGCCTTGGTTGGTGTTATCTGTGTCATTTGTGAAGTAGTCTATACTGTAGATTTTCTAAGGTTGTGATTAAGAATGTCATTTGCTTTTGTCTCATTTTCTTGAATTGGAAGGTTTACATAATTGTACATGACTTCTGTACCTCTTATGTGATTGGAAAATTCTATTAAAAAGATTGAACACTATACCTTTGTTGACATTATCTATGTCTCAATGAAAGAACTCCCTGTTGTAAGCCTCTATTTCTATTATTTCAACCTTTTACATTGATCATGCACTTGTCTGCTCTTAAATGTAATTGAATCTTATAATAGTCTCACTGTGCTTAGGTTAGGATTAGGATTACACTTAGGCGCATCGCCATAGTTAGGTTTCAATTCCTACATTTTTGTGTTTTTGTTTAATCTCCTATCCCTTTTCCCAACACCCAATACAAAAGAAGAGACTAGCTTCTCTAAAATTTGGAGGTTGTTTCAAGTCGCATTGTCCCACAGTTTGAAACTTCCCATTGTTGATTGGTTAAGATCAAGCACAATTTTAAATCATCAATAGTTTTTGGCATGCCCGGTGGGACCAATATTTCAAAGAGTTGAAGAATTTTGGTGTGTTCTTCAGCCAATTAGACTTTAGAGGTTTTAGCAACACCAACAATGACCCTGAGTCAAATCAGCCAATCAAGTAGTCCTGGTATCATCAAGAAATCCCTTTTGGTATGTATAATTCTATTACTCATAGCTATGAGTCTTATTCTCCTTATATATTTAATCAAGAACAAGCTTCTCCTAGAATCATGTCAAGTAACAAGGATGTAGATGGTTATGAGCTATACCAATCTTATGCCCAGTCTCCCCAATACATCACATCCCATGCTCAACTTGACCTCATTTTCACCTTCAAGAAAGCACTGTTGGGATTTTAAAAATGTGTTAGAGCTTGACAGCAAAAGGGGATATGGCCAAGAAATTCCTTGTCATGTCATCCATCAAGTAAGGGATGCAGTAGACCTGATTAAAAGTGAGTGGGATCCCATTGAAAGGGAAAATTGGCAAGAGATTACATTTGAGATGCTAGTTGTGTGTGGATTGATTTCATTTATAGAAGAGAGGCTAAGCATTCATGAGAACCAGCCTTACCAAGTCTACCAAACTCCATATTCACCACCACAAATTCTAGTTCAGACATACGCCACCCCTATTCTTGAGCAAGGTCCAACTTGTCAAGGTCACTTCCCCAATAATGAAGAGACTATAATAGTAGCAAGTCAAGAGGACCCCAAACTCTCACTCTCCCCTCAAGTCCCTTCTGCCCTTCCTCAAGAAGCTTCTTGTTTTTCATCACAACCTTCCTCCTTACCCCTTTTCAAAAAAGAATATGTTTTGGAGGAAGTGAATAAGTATGCAGAGGAATATGCTCAGTTCATGGCTAGTCAAGAGGATCCCATAAGTATAGATAAGGAGGAAATCACCTTAGGTACTCCCTTTGATGAACAAGAAGATGAATTGCAAGTTTTTTCCTTAACTTTTAATGAGGAAGAGATCATTTCTAACTTTTTCCTCACTTTGCAAGAGGATATGGAGGAGTATGGACACTCCCTTGATCAAGTCATTGAGATAGGTGACATTATTCTTAGCCATGAACTGGCTGAATATGGAGAAGATAGCTTTGAGACTCAATTGAGTATGCAGAGGAAATGCCAGCTTTCAGATATATCCTTTCAAGAGGATGAAGTCATCAAGGAGCATGATGATGAAATAAAGTTGGAATTTAAAGGAGATAAGCCAGAAGATAATGGATATCAAAAGGCATAGAGTGAAGAGCCAATAGCTAACAATTTCTTGATGACACACGATAGCATGAAGAACTAGTATTCAATGGGCTTTCAAGGACAAGAAGAACTTATAGATGTCAAAAGCATGTTTGACTCAGACTTGTTTGAGTGTAGGCAAATCCATGTGGCCAGTGCAGAAGACATTTCATACCCGTTGCAATCACTGGTATGACAACATAAGATGGCTTGTCATAAAGAAGATGTTGGAAAGTTTGTTTTTGATCTTGGAGGGAAATAAGGATATTTAATTAATGTAGTTAGGTAGTTTTCCCTTCTTGCATTATTTTGTTTTCAACTATTTTCCCACTTTTCTTTTAAAAATAAGCATTTTAAATGCAAGGTCGGTGCCTTAGAAATTTTAATTCTTTAAATTTTGCTACATTAAATGCTTTCCCAAATCTTTTGAGATCTCTAAGGTACCTTGCACCACAACTTGCATAGTGTGTCCACCTCGCTAATTCTCAAAGATTGAGTAGGATTTGCTAATAGTCACCCAAATTTAATGTTATTTGGGACTCAATAGGCCCATAAATATCCCTTAGCAATTTTTAAAGTTTACAAACTCTTAAGCATTCCTGTGAAAATATCCTGCTCATTGCATTTATTAGCGCCTAAGAAAGTCTGCTTTAGTAAGCATGTTTTCTATCCTACACAAGGCTCATATACCAGGTATTATATGAGAGATATAGAGATGGCAAGAGCATCATCTTTGCAACAAGGAACAAGGGCACCTGGATATCTCAATAGATTACTGGCTAGCAAATCATATGCTATAGCTCCTGCTCAACCATCAAGAAACTATTTGAGAACCAGAGTCTTGCGAGTTGGTCAAACCAGTGACCCTTTAAGGTAAGGGATTATGCAGATGGAATCATGGACCCAATCTTGCAAAGGGCCAGCAACAAGAACCTAAGAGAAGGGGTACACCAAAGGTATCTACAAAGAGCTAGGGCAAGGAAATATGAGACATTCAAAATGAGGATATGGACCTCATAACTAGCTTAATTTGTTGTCCCAGCCATGCATCTCTGCCCTGATGTGATCAAATTATGTGCATACTTGCTCCATCCACAATCTTACACCATCCAACAAGGCCTCTTCATGCTGTAAGTCACCCCACAAGCTATCAAGGACATGCTTGCCCTGTAATATGATAGTACCACCACCTTCCCCACCATTGATAGGATGCAAAGGATGTGGGTGAATGTCAACACTCAGACAAGGTTTTTGAGGTCTGAGTTATAAATGGCTGATGGGGATACAATGGTACCCACGCTCCCTATACCAAGGACTCAGTTCACACCCGCTAGCCAAGATGCGCTATCAATGATGGCTCTTATCTTTGGCATGAAAGATGACATGGTAGTATACATCGAGCAAATGGCCATCCTCTTCAGGCTAAAAATAGTTGACAAAATGTAGGAGTACCGACTCAAATTCTTAGAACACATCACCTTCTCAATCATGGAGCAGCTAACCCAATTCAGGTCAAAAGGGGTATTTAGGTATTCCTCCTTTTTGTTTCATATAATACTACACCAAAAACCTGACATTTTCACCCAATTTATGAGTCTGAACATGTATGACCCAGCTTTTAACCCCTAAAGAACTATCCTTGTGTCTGCATGGACACATGTTTTATCAAGAACCAGTGACCTATATGATTTGTGGGAAATGTTCATTACCCCTATTCTTCATTGCCTTAGCCCTGAGCCTGTCATAAACAAGTTATTCCCAAGTGTTACAAACCTCTTAGTTAGTTGCCCAATCCCATGTGATTTCTATTTTGGGTCTCATCATACGATCATAAGGGTCCATGGGTTTTGCACAGAACCAGTGTTGCTACCAAAGACCTTAACTCTTAGGTAAGCATTCCTAGAAGTCACCAGGTAGGTATCTATAGTTGATAATAAGTATGGTTCCAAGAAGAAGAAGAGGAAAATGTACAATCTCCTATGGATGGTAGGCAATGTAAGCCTGGAAGCTAGAGAAGCTGAGACTATGCTGCTGATGAAGTTGGCCTTCCTGGGGTTCCTATTGGTTGAGGACAAATGGGTTTATGACCTAGCTGATTAAATAGCTTATATGGTGAGGACAAATATAATTAGAGCTAAGATTGCACATGAAGGCCACCCTTTTTGGGAGACTAGGAAAAAATCCTGCTGAAGACACCCCTAGTCTCTATGTTGAACTAACAAATTTGCTTATGCCATAAAATAGGCCATGGGAAACCTTCTATGATAAACAGAGGGATTATGATCCTAAGGTAAGGATGACCTTTGGTTTGAGAAGGATGCTGAGGAACAAAGGTTGGGACGCAGAGAAAATTGAGGCCTATTGGAAATATAGGCAAGAAATTTCCCAAACCACCCATGCTTTTTGAGGCATAGATTCAAATGAAAGATGGGAAGAACTCTGGGATGAGTGGCATCCTTCCCCTACATCTAGCCTAGAAACAAGCCAAATGTTGACACTTGGGGTAGAGTAGGAAGCTAGAGCAGGACCAAGCCAACAACCATAGACCTTAGAGTAAGCTACAACTACCATAAAACAACAAAGGAGTGTGGTATCATCACCACCATAGGATTCCCCATCATTGGGAGTGATTAAAGTCCCTGGTTCTCCATATGCACCACCAACAACAACAGAGGTAGAAGGGAAACAAATGTAACTAGAGGTAGAGACACCCAAGAAGAGAAGGAGGGTGTAGTTCCATTTAGATTCAAAGGAGGAAGAGGAGCCTTCACAGTGCCCAATGTAGAGCATTGTGACTTCCCCTAAGGTAAGTATTATTCCCCCTCTACCCTCTCAATCTATTCCTCACCCTATTGGCATGATGCCCTTTCCTAGCCAGATGACCCCTCCTGCCACTGCTGCCATTCCCATTTCACAAGTCACCCCATCATCAGTGCCTTAGGCCCTAACATTACCCCATTTCTCCCCTTTTATTCCCAGAAAGATGCCCTTACAACTCACCCCTAGCTAGCCAATGGCTATCTAATATGGCCTGCCACAAGGGTATCCTTTTGCAGGGGGACATATTGCATCCCCTTCCACCTTCCAGATGTAGGCCGAGGCTGCTAGGAAGGCAAGAGAAGCCTGGTTGGAAAAGAAGAGAATTAAAGAGAATAAAATGCCGACTGCCCCACATTTGAGGTCACAATTTGACCCTATTCAATAGCAGCTGACGGTGACCCATTATCACCCAATGTTGCCAAGCCGAGCGAACAAATGCAGCTAGAAGACTATATGATGAATGTAGTGGCCATTGACATGTCCCTATTTAGGCCCCAGGATAGAGTTGAGCTATTGACTGAATCCACTTTTGCAATCATAGAAGATTATTTGAAAAAATCAAAAAGACTACAGAAGATGGAGGCTGATTTGGCCACAGAAAAGGCAAACTATAATAGTTTGGCTAAAGAAATAAATAAGAAAGATAATGAAATAGCTAGTCTACATAAACAGTTGTAAGATACTATTTTCCTCTAGACTCAATGGGCAGTCTAGGCCTAGAATGATTCATTGAAGGTAGAGCTCGCACTTGCAAAAGATGCAATAATAACCCTAAGGTAGGAGAATGCAAAATTACAGGGAAGAGTTGAAGGACTTCAACTGCAAGTTACCAAATCACAACAAAGGCTGCTAGAGGAGCAGAACAAGGCTATGGCTTTTCAAGCCCAGTTCTAAGTAGAGTAATAGAGGATGGCACAACTGACAATTGAGTTGGCTAATAGGCTAAGAGGTGTTGGAGTAGTGCAACTGGTGAAGGAGCTCTATGAGTCAACATGGGAGAGAATCTCTTTGAAGATTATCTAGCTCAGGCCATTCCTCACCTTCCTACTCAATGCACAACAATTATGTGAGAGGGTGGAGAATTCAGTATAGAACACTTTGGCCACAGTTTCCAGAAGAGTCACAAACTCTCATTCATTATTGTAAAAGCTCTATGACATGATGGATTTGACATTGGCAGCCATAGGGATCCATGATAGAATGGCTGCCATGAAATGGGTCAATGAGGAGCTCAGTTGTAATGCCACAGCCAACAGTTGTAGAAAACATCTTGAAGTCATGAAAGAAGGCATCGGTGAAATGAGATAGCATATTGAAGATCTGGTGTGACTAGGCCTTCCTTCCCTATTTCCAGACATAAGGACAACGCTAATGGTGGACCAAATTAAACCATTATTGCTAGCCAAACAAAGGGAGCAAACAATTTTTTAGAGCTTGCAGAATGATTCCTCAGCCTCGGAGGTTGAAACTATTTTGGTTCCTATTTTTTTGGCTAGAATTCAAACTAAAAGACATGGTCCATATCCTAGAAACCTTTTCACACAAGGATATCATTAACCTTGATCTATATTTTGTTGAATGGTAGAACAAGCAAGGGTTATCTGACCATGAGTGGTCTATCTACCAGACAACTCTTTTGAAGCTGTAATTTCCACAATTTTGATCTAATGGGAGTTGGGTTCTTTTTGAGTAGGCTTAAAAATCCTAGAGGTTGCCAGTAACTATAGATTAATTTTACTCTACGTCATTTAATTTTTTAGCTGAGCACTATAATTTTGGTTCCTGCATACCCTGGACGTTGTGACAGAGTTTTGGAGTAGAGAATGGGTTCATTTTTGCCTAAGTGCCGAAGTGTAGTGGAAGCTACCAAGTGTCACCCTCTAATCACATGGGTCCTTTTTTCCCTTTTTCTTTCCTTCATCACATTTTTCCTAAGTTTTGAATTCAAGCAAAAGCTACCAAGTGTCACTTTTTGGAGCATGAAGCTGACCAGTTGGCACCCTTCGAAGCCCTTTTTGTAACTTTCCAAAAAACTACGGGATGTGCCACATATCCAGTAGTAGTCAAGCAAAATGCACCACGTGCTAGCGTCTAATTCTCATAGAGTCATCCATGTTTCATTCTACTTTTGATGAAGACTTTCAATGAGCCAAGTAGCAAAAAAGTAGAAAGCACCAAGTGGTAGTCACGGAAGGCCCCGAACTACCTTTTAAAGAAGCAACAGAAGTCACCATGTGTCAGCATCCGAGACTTTGGTTCAATGCTTTGGTCTAATGCTTTCATTTAACGCATAAATGCATCATTTTATTTTTCTTAAGTGACATAAAGCAGTGGATGCTGCCAAGTGTCACTCTCTGGTCACTTTTTACTCCATCCCTAAAAGGCAGTGGAAGATGCCACATACCCCTATAAGGAGAAGCGAAAGATGCCACGTATCTTCCTAGGAGTAGCAGAGATCACCATGTGTCAATTTTTGAGAGACCATCTTTGAGCCTAAGTATTGAATGAAGATTGTGGTGGGTCCCGTATGTTATTTCAAAGGACTATGGAAGCATCGAGTGTCAACATGCAAAGACTGCCACAAGCATCCATCCATTCCTAAAAGTTGCTCGAGCAAGGAACGCAATAAGTTTTGTTTTGATAAAACTGCAAAGTATCAAGGAAGCGGACCATGACAGGTGTCAAAGGTAGAGCATTCCTGAACAGAGTATCAAGAAGGCAGAATTAACCAAGTGTCACTCTCTGGTGCCTTCTAGACAAAAAAAGAATATTCATGGATTAACTAAGTGTCCTCATGTCTGTCTATCTGTTACAATAAAGATAGAGGGAAACTCAATGGGAGTTATTCTTGGTAGATAGAATAGTGCAACAGGTAGATTTTTGGGGCTTGCAAGCATTGAAGATGCCATCTATTTATCCCATATAAGTAGAGGCAGAATAGATAGTTGAGCGGCCAAATAGGTGATGGAATGAGGAATTTCATGCATGAAGAGAGGTACTAGACATGAATCACCATGCCACAGTTAAGGTAGTTCTTGATAAGACCAAGATGCATCTAAGGCATTGAAGGCACCGTCTGTTTTGTCCCTTACGAGTGAAGGATGGAGTAGAATTTTTCAAGAAAGAGAGTGATGTAGGGAGACATCCGAGGCTATATAAGAGGAATTGTAAAATCAAAAAAGGGGGGAATTCTATAGTTTTAGACTTTCTATAATTTTGACCAGTAGTATCATTTGCTCTTATCTCAATTTTATTGAGTTGTAAAGTTGATGTAACTTTGCATGTTTCTATGCCTTTTATGTGGCTGAATGAATTAAGAAGATTTAAACTCCATGCCTTGGTTGGTGTTATCTATGTCATTTGTGAACTAGTATATACTATAGACTTTTTGAGGTTGTGATTAAAAATGTCATTTGATTTTGTCTCATTTTCTTGAATTGGAAGGCTTACATAACTGTACGTGACTTCTACGCCTCTTATGTGACTGGAAAATTCTATTAAGAAGATTGAACACTATGCCTTTGTTGACATTCTCTGTGTCTCAGTGAAAGAACTCCCTATTGTGAGCCTCTGTTTCTATTATTTTAACCTTTTACATTGATCATGCACTTGTCTGCTCTTAAATGTAATTGAATCCTATAATAGTCTCACTGTGCTTAGGTTAGGATTATGATTACACTCAGGTGCATCACCATAGTTAGGTTTCAATTCCTACATTTTGCATTTTTATTTAATCTCCTATCCCTTTTCCCAACACCCAATACAAAAGAAGAGACCAGCTTCTCTAAAATCTAGAGGTTGTTTCAAGCCGCATTGTCCCATAGTTTTAAACTTCCCATTGTTGATTGGTTAAGATCAAGCGCAATTTTAAATCATCAACAGATATCATGAGGTGATATAAATTTTTAGGGTTGTTGCCATTATAATTAGGATGTCCTCATATGTATACTTTATGTCACATTACTATTTAACCTCACATTATTGGAGTAGGTGACCTCATATAGTAGTTTTAGGGTTGTTATATGGCTCATAGATCTTAGATATAGTGGAAGCCAAATGACAATTGCATAAAATTTGGTCTTTAGTCATTGAAAAATTATAAGATAAGTAATCCTTTTTGGAGAGATTATTGGGATTGGTTAGTTCCATAATATTAACATTATTACAAAATCCTTAGAATTCTTTGTGGGTTTTTTCTTAGGATTGTTCCAAAATATATCCACATTATAAGAAAAATATCAATTATATCAAGATAACTAGTGTATCTAATTTCACACGAATGCTAAAAATAGATTGTATTAGGATAGCCAATACACCTGGGAACTAAAATAAGAGACTTCAAATTATATACTCAAAAAAGAATTGTCTTGGGTTACCTTATACATTTGGCAAGAAAGTGATATAACTAAATTATATTAGGATGTCCAATTGATTTAGTATGAAGATTAAAATTATATGGATGGATGATTCATTTTTCACACAACATAGAATGGTATCAAGTGAGATGATATAGTCTAGAAAGAAAATAAGATAATAATTTAATGAATAAGAAATAAAATTGAAGTAGGGAGGTATTACTAATTAGGGTGTGTTTGACTTGTGGGATCTTATATATATTTATCCTAAGCATAAATATTGAATAAAGCCTCAAGGGAAATAACTATTGAGGATCACACCATCCTATAACCATCTATCCTATCTCTAACATACCCTGAGAGTAATTTCCTAGGGTTAATTGCTTACTAGTGCAGTAAAAAATTAAATGACTGAAAGGCTCCTTATAGGGTGAAAAATAAAACCCTAAGTTTTTTTAATATATTTTGAGGTACATGGAAACTAAAATATATATAGTGTTTTTTAATGGCTTGAGTATTGGGGCAATACCCCTCACACCATGGCTTAGGTAAAAATGATAACAAATTGGCCCAAAATTACAACTCCTATGAGTTTTAAAACTATCATAACATAGTTATAGGAAAATAAAATTAGAATAAAAATAAAGATGATTAGATTGAAAGTGAAATTCACAACATGCATTGAAATGAACACAAACTTAGAATGGTATCAGGTTTACTAATATAGTTAAAATAAAAAATGATCAAATATAATTATATAAATTAGCTAATATAATTGGTAACAAACATATAACAATATCATTTTATCTAATATAATTTTGAAAATACATAAAACTATATCAGGTTGGTTGATATATCTATAAATAAATAAGAAACAATATCAGGCTAGCTGATTTAGTTACTAAGAGTAACGAATGGTATCAGGTTGGTTGATATAATTACTAAGACAAATCAACAATATTATGTTAGCTGATATAATTATACTATAATATATAATTATTTATACATAAAAACATGAAATTTATCCAACCAAAGGAGGGATAATATTCACACCAGATTCATAAGAATGTGTTTAGGATGACCTAAAATTATCTTATTTCTCTAAATAGACTAGGACATGAATGAGTTCAATAAAATAGATTGTCTATACTTGGACTAGAGGGTAAGGACTAATAATAAATACACACACACACACACACACACACACACACACACACACAATGATAACCTAAAAATAAAATGTCTAAAGGAAAGAATTCTAAATCCTAAGCCTATGACATAGGGATATAACTCTCACTAGACCTCAACAAAAGTAAATGATTGGAAATGGATACAATTAAAAAAAATTATGGGTAAGTTATTGTAAATAAAGTAAGGTGTAATGGTAAACTAAAATGGGGTTTATACAACCTAAAGTGAAAATAAAAATCCCAAGAAAACCTATATCTATACTAGATAATTTAGTATAAGGAAGAACCTAAGTAAGGATGCACACATACATCCACAAAGCAATAAATAACATCTAATATACTAACTAAGTAAAGGAAAGAGTATATGGATAAAAATACTTACCTTGGAGTGGATATGTTGATGCTTTAATATCCCCCTTTGGATAAAATGGAACTTTTAAAGATATGTTAGAGGTTAAAGGCCTCAAATGGTTATATGAAGACCTTGATATCCTTAGTTAGGAACTATGAATGACCTCTTGTATTGATATTCAATGACACCACAAGACAAGACCTCTAAGATACGGTTTTAAACCACTAAATCTCCCAAATATTTTCTTATGGAATAAATGTGATCACAAGTAGAGAGTATGAATGTGATATATCTTGTTATGAATAAAATTACCCCTATATATATGGTTACAATACCCAAAATCAACTTTGAACTCTTGGATGACTATATCAGCCAGGTCGATATAGTTGGAATATGTCAGTTGGCACAATACAATATTAACCAAGCTGATATGTAAAAATATCAAAAGATAGACTTAGAACTCTATCAAGATGGTTGATATAATACATGGGAGAATTAAGAATGAAACATACAATATTGGCTAGGTTGATATTATAAGATAAGATATAGGGTAGCTAGAAAATTTGGATGGGAAGTAGACAAAAGGGAAATACATATAGAGACATAGAAGAGGTTAGACTAATAGTATTTATGGTGTGAAAAAATAGTAAGTAAACATATCTCACAAAGCATAATGAGCCAATACCACCCCATTACCAATGCACCCTTTAAGACATTCACTCATATAGATTGAAGCATTGACAAGCTAATATAAGAGAAAGCATAAATATATTGATAAAGTAAAAAATATCTAGTGTATACAAAATGATGCTATCTATGGAAAATAGATTTAGCATTATAAAATTTTATCTATCTTTGGCATACATGACTTGACTATACACATGTCTCTTACACACCTTTGTATCCTAACCATTCACATATATATAAACTTGGAATTCTTTATTTTATGTTATTCATCTACAGGATATCCCTAGTATGTGCCTAAATGTTATATTATCTTAAGTATACTATCATTATAATCTAGATCACTATTTTATCCATCCTAGATAGTGTCACAATAGTTATATGTTTCTAGTTACCGATAGTGTCCCCATTCACTGATATTGTCCCAAGTTATTCAAATGGATAATTTTAAAATTTGAATCCTTTCCTTAGGTTATACCACACATTTTCATTATTGTTTATGGAGGGAAATTACCAAAATAGTCATTTATATATACAAAATAAGCCTAAGGCTAATACTATCTAGCTCTTGCTTGGTTAGTACCTTGAAAACTACTTGCACATTGAGAAATATATTTTCACATCCTTGAGGCACTATCCTAAAACATCCAAATATAAAACCCCCTCAAAGGAATAGTCCCTAAGCTGAGTATGAACACCTAAATCTAGGTTAAATTTTTATATTAACAAATGTTGAAATCCAAAGAGCTACATTACATTATAGTGGATCACTATTGAGCACATATACACATAGGTACGATAAATACATGAAGGTTGAGACCTATTTATAGGATTAGAACTTAGACAATGGTCAATCACTAAATGAGATGTTCTTTGGGTTTTTGAACCCATATTTCTAACCCCTTTTATAGGCCAAGAAAGTGTTAAAAGTGGAGATAAATTTTCATGGCAAAGGAGGATAAAACTTGAATCTACGCATAAGATTAAGGGAAGGAAATTGTATAGGAAACATCATGATAGATAGGTATAATGAATTTTGGTATAATTTTTTTTTAAAACCTACAAAGATAATTTTGGTAGGTAGTGGACACGTCTTGTTACTGTAGGTTCCTGAGCCTTAATGGTAACATCCTAGTATATTTTGATAATTAGTCTCTCAATATAATCTATCATAGGTCTATTTATGATGATTATGCAAATACACAAAGTATAATAGATTAGTAAATAATATAAGTTCCCTATACTCTTACCATTTCTATAAATATTAAGTTCATTATCAATCCACGTTTTTTTACATTCATATTTTTGTAGTGAATGGTATATCTTATATAACCTAAGTTATACTAGTTTTAGTATATTTGGATTAAGAAATCCAAAATAAGTTTAAACATTCTAGTTTTATGATTATTTTTAATGAAAAAAACCATATGTTTCCCTTAGGATTTCATCCTTACTTCTTAAGGTTTTATATTTTTTATACATTAGGATTTGAATCTAATTTATGTTTTTTCACGTAATCATAATGAAAATAATAAATGATGTGGATGCTAACAATGGAAATTATTATACTTATATTAATGATGGATTTAATGATAGATATCAATTTGAATTATTAAAATATCTTAAAATGACTCCATACATGGTTGATGCATTGTTACATGTAACTAAAGATGAAATAAAAAAGATTATTAAGGGACCTAGATCTAAAGAGTGACATTATGTATTCATCAATGACAGTAATTTAATTTTTATAAGTACCAAATATACAATAGGTGTTCAAAACACTAGTTTACTATTATCACAATGTCTACACATATGCTGACACATGTAATGCCCACTCATACTGTGGGGGAAACACAAGGTATTCTTTATATTTTTGTGGTTATCCATATAAAAAAAACTATACCTCTAAAGATGGTTACTCGTAGGGAATCATCCATTGATACACAATCCTCTATGCATACTAATCAAATCCTTATGAAAATTTCACTTGATTTTAAAGATAAGGTCTTACAATTGGAACAAGATTATTATATAATGAACCATTCAAATGATTGTTAAGGAATATTAAATATCCCATTGATACTATTTTATCTTATCCATTACATATAGGTTTGATGCACCTAATATTATATTATATGATGGTAAATTCAATCCATAACACCTTAGATCCTTTCATGTAGAATGTTTGGATTATGCTCCCAATGATAAGTTGTTGAACAAGTTGTTTCCAAGGAGTCTTAAGAACTATTCTTTGAGATGATTATATTACCTCCCATTCCAATCAATGCATGACTTTAATCCATTATCAAAAAATTATTATCACACTTTTTAATCAACATCACTGACAAGTTTTCCTATGCTCAAATTTCAAAACTTAAAGAAGGACTCAATGAGCCCATTAGTTATTATGTGCTTCATGATAAGGCCATAATATATAAGATGATAAATCCTATGGTTGATATTAAGTTAAAATACATATTCAAACAAATATTTATTTCCCCACTACATGATTCCATTATGCTCAAGTTATTTCAATCTTTTGATAATTTATCTAATATGGTTAAGGACCATGAAGTTAATCTCTTTACTATGAATAAGCTAAAGTATGGGTCCAATCCTCTAACTATTTTGAGTGTAAAAAATTAGAGTAAGTAAAAAAAATTAATCTAAGGAAAATGGTATTAATATGAGGTAAAAGTAAAAATAAATAGTGTCACAACCTAGTATTCAAATTGTATTATTGGTCTCAAGAAGGAGAAAATTTACATAATTATTTGAATCTTGTCATAAAGTATTATAGAAGTTACTTGAGTGAAATATCATATCTCTCCCTCTACAAAAGAAGTTATATATGAATAGGGAACCATCTAATATATTTATTATCATAGATGTGTGGGACACACAATGATTTTTTTATTTGAGTTAAGACATAAGATAAAAGATCTAGTCAATGACAATATTATTTAGCTTAAGAATATTAACACATATAAGAATGATTATGTGGCACAACCTAATTGGAATGCAAATTTTTAGATCATCCATCTACTTATTTTCCAAATCATGTGGAAAAAGAGACTATGACTAATCCTAAGGTACATATGACTTAAAAAATATGTCCTCATAATTTGCGTGCTTTAAATACTAAAGACAATGAACATTGTATTAATGGTCTTATTGGTATACTTAGAGACATACAAGTACATAGGCCTAATATCACATTTGATGAACATGATATTATTGATGATTATTATATTAAGGCACCATTTTTCATACACATTTACATTTAATCACATACTATACACAATATCATGGTGGATAATGTATCAAGTTAAAATGTTTACACTATAACACTACTTACTAGTATTGGATATAAATATAAGGATTTTATTGGTACAAAAATATAGTGAAGGGATTCAATGGAAAGAGAAAAAATATTTGGGGAGCATTGTGTTACCACTCATGGTATAATATACTGAATTTTATATTGATGTGAGTTTTAATAACTCTTATCATAAACTAAACACACATGAAATAATGGAATTGCATAATAAATGATAATGCACACAAAAATATAATTCAATCGGGACATCTACATTCTAAGAGATACAAGCTTATAAAGGAATTACATCCCCTATTACAAATGAGTTAATTATTATTGATGAAAACTAATCCATCCCCATAATATCTCTATCTCTATCCCATTTGTTTCTCACAAAATATTCTATGATCACTCACAAGCTGATTATTCTCTCAACACACTCCTATCTCTCTAGTTATAATCTACGTGATTTATTCTCATAAATATAAATAGTATTTTATACATACCTAGATATACTAAACCATAAAATAATGTGATAACTAACATAAAGTATTCCTAACATCCCCCCTTTGTAGTGATAACATGGTAGAAAAATTATTAACTTATTTTATAGTGTGCCACTTCCATTGGCTCATGATATTGGGCCATAAATCAAACTGAAGGTAGATAAGGAACATATCAACCTATCATCATCTATGCACTATCAGGGACTTATCACCAAATGAATTTAGTATGGGAACTATGATCAATAACTATCTACCATCAACCATTCACTCTCAAGAACTTATCACCAACCAAAATAGTATGGAAACTATAAGTAAGAACCATGTATTCAACCTTCAAATGGTTTTACTTAGGTTACCCACTAACCTATCCATAAATAGGGACACACACATATATTTGGCTTCCAAAAAATGGTTTTACACATGATTGAAAATAACCTAGGAGTGAATAGGGACACACACATATGTTCATATTCTTCAAGTATCATGATGTTGTTTTACACTTGTGCTTTTATCTTTCTACTATATTTTTACATTAAGGGAGTATATAGGAATCTTGATTACTTATTACATATCTAAATTAAAATGTAATTTTATTCTTATTTCAAAACACTCCATATAAATTACTAAAAAAACAAAAATTAAATGAGGACTAAGTTTTCATCACCTTTTGTAGCCATTGTATGTGATCACTACCATTCGATCTCATACAAAAAATTTGGTATCCATTGCCACTAGTGATCATCCTTGGCTTAGAAATTTTACTCAATTTATTCATCACTAATCCATTATGTGGCCTCATCACTATCATCTTATGAGAGGATGATATTTCTCCTCCTTCATTTGTTGCCTCCATCCTCCTATTATTTGCTACTTACTTAGCACATTGGGATTTGAAAATCAATTACATAAACTCCCCCACCCATAATTTTTGACTTGGATCTCAGTTTGAATTGAAAGTGCATCCATTTACAATACATATAAAAAAAATATTTTTTGAAACTTTTTATGACATTGATGACTTACAATTAAATAAGAAAAAATGGACCCTACACAAAAACCTATACCGTAACAAATGACAAAAAGACTCCTTTTTTTAATTAATTTTTTTGACAACATATAAAAAGGTTATATACAAAATTTACAATAAAATTAAAAATAATATGACACTAAATAGTCTTATAATGATACTTTAATATTTAAAATTGAATTTGATAATAAAGACTTAAAACTAAAAAAAATTTAAAGATTACAACCACTAAAATAAATGGATGACAATCCAACTTATAAATAGAATAAAATAATAAATAACAAAACTTATATTCTCTTATATTACTAATATAAAATAAAAAACCATATAACTAAAAACCAATTTAAAAGCCATGACTTGCATGAACTGAGCTTAACAATTGATTTAAAACACACGAACTGTATGAACCAACTTTGACTTGGATGTGAAAGGAGGAGTCATGGGTAAATTGACAACTATATAATCTCATAATTTGAAGGGAAAATATGATGACAAGAAGTTTCCTTTGATGATACCATAGAACACGTGGAGGTATGTAGTAAGAGACATAGAGAAATGTGTCCAAGTAAGGTTGAATTAAACCAGATTAAGCACATAATGATGCATAAAAATAGTGTTAGAACAAACTTCAATTGTCACAAAATTTACATGCATAAATTCCATCCAAATAATGTATATCTCTATTGGATACAACTTTATCATGACTAATAGTTTTAGCCATTATTCAAAGTTAGATTAGAAACCAAGGAAGTCTAGATGTTTTTTTAAATGCCAAAGTTGAGACCAAGTTTTTGTACAACAATTAAAACTATTTATATACCTATGCGGATGAATCTTTAATTATAGATAAGATCCAATTCACAATGTATACTTAGAAGACTAGTTTTATATTATGTCAAAGTTTATGCATGATAGAAAATTTTACAATGCAATAATGATAGAAACCACCTTAACTAATTTAATACATATTAAATTATAATCCTCTATGGATAATACATGTAAGACAACCTTATCATCCAATACAACTTACTACTTACTCCATGAGAGATTTAAATGCTAGATAAACTATGCAACAGGTTATAAGACTTCATTGACGGGTTAATAGCACACCCCAACTACCCCTTGGCTGATTTAAAATTTTCATTATAGAATTAAGATAAATGATGAATATGATACTAGATAATAATTTTGGTTTATATTATCATAAAATAAACACACATGAACTAATGGAATTGCACAATAAATGAGAATGCACACAAAAATATTAATCGTGACATCTAAATTATGAGAGATACAAGTTTATAAAGGACTTTCATCCCCTATTACAAAAAATTCAATCCTTATTGGTGATAATTAATCCATCCCTATAATATATCTATCTCTATCTAATATATCTCTCACAATATCTCCTATGATTACTCACAAGCCCATTATTCTCTCAACACATTCCTATCTCTCTAAAAAAATCAATGTGATTTGTTCTCACAAATATAAATATTATTGTACACACACCTAGATATACTAAATCATACAATAATGTGATAAATAACATAAATTATTCCTAATAGGTTTTATTCACACCAAATATCTTAATGGGAAGGTACCTAACATTTTAGGATTGCTAAAAAATCCACTCTAAGGTACGAGTTATGAGTCTCAATTTTATAAATATCCATGTGGTGGAATAGTAGTGAGTAGAGTAGCTATTTACCATGGATGGTTTAGATATAATGGATGTCTAAGTTTAAATATGATTTATACATGAGGTGGATGGGTCGATCTAAAATAAGGTGAACTTATCCCAAAAAAATAAAAGAGGAGGGAAGGGTAAGGCATAAAATAAGGGTTCCTATTATCTAATTAGAGATTAAGCCATTCCAAGATAACTTACTATACTAGGACAAACACATATCATAAACCATTATTTATTGTGAGTTAGGGAAAACACAACATAAACAAACATAATGACTATTCTAATGGAATAATTATAGAAAGATTTAGTGATTACAATCAAAGACGTTATTCGTTTCAGATTACTACACATAGCTAATGTCACTAACAATTAATATGTATGATTTATAACCTAAGAAATAACAAGATTAACATAATGCTAAATCTCATCCTTGCAAATAACACACACTAAACCTACTATATATTTATAAAATTAATGAAAATTTCTTAATGAAACATATACAGTTGGAAGAGACAACACATTTACACAAACTCATAGTACAGTTGTAGAAAACTTTATTTGCTTTCATTAATTATCAAAATTCTCCTCCCTTTACAATTTATAATAAATGTGTATAAACTTTTCTTACTGATGAATAAAATATATAAACAAATATGCCAAAAAATCCAAAATTAGACTATGATTTTTGAGTGGTAGTGTTAGTGTTAGGTAAATTCAAACTAAACTGAACTCTAGTTGGTAGATTTGGACCAAGTGTTTCAAATACAGAAGCTGATGACTTGGTACTAAAGGTGGAGGAAATTTTCACTGTGGTATTAACCAAAGGTTCTACAATAGTTTTATGAAAATTTTAACCCCCTATTTGAGCATCCAACTATTATTTCTCCTTCCTTTTTTTATAGGCATTAGCACATGATGTGAAATCCACTTCAATTAATTAAAAATTGATAATGGGAAGTTTAAATAGAATAATAATAATTTTAATTAATTTTCTATATGACTATTTAAGTATCAAGTGATTTTTCTAATGCATATGCATGGTCTATAGTATTATTTGCAAATGTGATCAATTAGATAATTTGTTCATTTTTCCCATAGACTATATTTTCAAAATTTGCTTTGAAATTATCAATAAAGGTTTGAAGCAAGGTGTCAAAGAATGTCATATTGATTATATTACCCTATAGAGTATATATAGAGGAGATACATATGTCTCAAATCAAATTTATATCTTAGTGTTATTGATTATTTAGATATTTAACTAGCTCTTTGATTGCTAGGTACCACTCCATAAGGACATATCTTGTATTTTTCACATAATTTTGAGCCAAAATGATATTTGGGAGTGTCAATAGATTCAATTATGGGCATTAATTATTCCTAAATGATTTTTATATTGTATATAATTTTTAATCTAATTTATTCAAGGATTCATAAATTTACACCACCCTATGCCACTATGGTTATGGCTCTACTCATGCTCTATGGATAGAACATACCAAATCATACACTAACTAAGTAAAGTTATGTATTTATTCTACAATATACTCTATGGATTCAATCCTAGGCTAAAATTATAGCCTCTTATTTTATTGATTGAGGCCAAATAGAATTTTATTTATGACCCCATGTAGCATCTACCATAGATATAGAGTCTTCTTCAAACTTTCCCTACTTGCTAGATTGAGTTTTATATTTTTTAATAAGATGAATAATTATTATTCTCTTATAAATTAGATTTATTTACTAAAGCCTATCATCTTCTTCTTTTTGATCCTTTTTATCAAGTTATTAGTTTCAACAAACTCTAAACTTATCTTGGGTGGTTCAATAAACACCATGTGTTGTCTAAATTATTTATCTATTTGTAATTATTGCATCCATGGTGTGGCTAAGACTAGTCCAATGTTAAGGATAGGCTCTTGAGATGAGGTGGGAATGGATGGAATGATTGATGGTGGTCTCATGAGTGATAGAGGGGTAGATGAAGGAGGAATACAAAATGGGTGATGAATCATTTCTCACCAGAGACCTTAATTTTAGGTGGGGTATGAATAATTCATGTGAGTATTTTACAAGATTCTTTAATAGTTTTAATATTATAGGACTTTATATGGGTGATTTAGGGAATATGAGATCATATATGAGTGGATAAATGGCTATGGAATGAACCAAATAATGTTTGGGAAGCTAAGTCATTAATACATACTACTTGGGAATGAATAGGAATAAGTCCTTCAATTTTTATTAGACCTTTAGGCCATGCCATGATAGCCTAGTTCAAATTGTTTAATAATTGATAAATTAGTGCACATGTCAAGGACAACATTAGTACTCATAGGGGTGTCAAGGTTACTAGTAAATGAATTAAATGGAATAACAAGAATTATTACTATAGGAGTATTATAAGTACATATAAAAATATTAGAAATACCCATAGAATCTGATGACACTATGACCTCTAAAGTAGCAACATGAATGGCTATAATTAAAAGAACATATAAAACATATGAAATAGGATCCATGACCTAGGTAGTAGCTATTATTGTTATAACTAGACTCTCTACACCAAAAGTAACTAATATTTCAACTAAAAGAGTATGTGGTGTGGTGAGTGGGTCTATAGCCTTGATTACCTTGATATCCTATTCTTGTTTCCAAGTTATTTCTTTATCTATGTCATATATATGAAGAGAAATAGAATCAAAAGTTAAAAAATGCATTTGTAAGGATGTCTTCTAAAAAATATCCTTTGTAATTGATATTTTGTATCATCTTCCTCTTATTTTATTAGATTTGCCTAAGAAATACCTTTGTCTGCAAAGATTCCTTTGATAGATCACCCTTTTGAATCTAAATAAATAAAAATCAATGGTGTTTTTACATGTGGAAGATGTATCTCTTCCATTTTAATTTCAATGGAGCTAATTGAGTTGGGTAGTTTCATCTTAACCTAAATGTTTGGAGAAGGTTTGTCCAAGGTATGTACTATCAATGGAGGAGTTTGGCCTACCAAAGGTTATTTCATTAATAGAGGTGATTGAGATAGTTAAATTAAAGTAGAAAAAGTAATAATAATTAAAGTGACCAAAGGAGTGCCCATGTCAAATGATGAGGCAAGTGGTTGAGGAGTTATGTGTGGTGGAATCCATCTAAGTATATTCATTATTAATTGTTCATTGGTCTCTCTACCAAAACTCTTTTTTATGATACTATGTAGGAATTACATCACTTTTATTTATATGAGGATCATATTGGATTTTTTAGTAATCTCCATCATCATCCGAACTGAATGCATTTAGATCCATACATTAGAATAATATTCTTTATCCATGAAAATGTGGTTATGTTAATAATAAATATGAGCATAATTTATCTTTAACCTTCCTCCATAATTCCATATGTGTTTGACTAGTTTACCATTGGGATCTAAATATCTAAAATTTTCTAAGTCAAGATGGAATTTTATCCTATGCTTTTATGCTCCAAATTTTTGGATCTAATATTTGTAGTAATAACAATAATTTAATCTCTTTATAATTAACTTTCATAAATAAATCATTCACATAAAAAAATTAAATGCACAACACAAAATTTACTCGGAAAACCCTCGATGGGGAGAAACCACACTTGAAAGGCTTCTTGGATCTACTATCCAAATCCAACCATAAGATTACTAATTCTTTTTACAAAAAATGTGTAGGCACCAACCTACTTGAAGACACCAATCCACTATGCCAAGCACCAAATTAGCCCTAAAAACTAATTTATTTGAATTAAAGAAACAAATTTACTGCTAAACAATGACTTAGCAAAAGACACTGATCTTTCTGACTTAAGGCACCGATCTCACTTAAACAATTTCCACCATCTCACTATTGCTTTGTCAATAAATGATGGCACAATCAAGTTTCCCTCTTCTCTCTCTTCTTCCTCTTCTTCTCCTTGGATATAATATAAAGAATTATTTCTTATTTTTCCTCTAACATCCTTTCACCTTATATAGCCTTCAAAGGCTTTTCCCAATGAGAGCATCTCACTAGAAATGTACCTTTTCATTAACCAAAGTATATTTTATTTTATTTTAATTAATTTAAATTAACCCTCCAAGATAGGAAATTTTCCCATGGTAACAATATAAAAAGAGAGAGTCAGCCTTGTCATTTAAGCATTAATGCTTATAGCCATAAAAATTCTTGCTATAATTAAACTTTATTGAAAGTTGGTCCCATCAACACAAAATCATTGTTACTATAAATTAAATATATTTAACTAATGGTCCTTATTAACTAATGCTGGTCCCTTCCATACTTAGGCACTCAAACCAATGAAATTGGTCCTTCCATCCTTAGGCATTATTTTTTGAAAAGGTCATGCTTTTAATAGGAAAATTCCATCAGATAATTATGTTACTTTTTGACACTTCCATTCACTTCTGACAACAATTCTATTTGACACTTCCATTCATATCCATTACAATTTCTTTGACATTCATTATAATTATTCCAATAATCTCCTCCTTTGTCATTGATGACAATCCCCATGAATTAGTATATGAACTCCCCCTTGCTGTGGGTTTCCTCCTTTGCTCCACTTGTCTTCAATTCTTCCCCTTTGACATCAATGGTAAATGAATGTTCAAAAAAATCACAATATATTTCACTAAAACATCTATGGGGTTTAATAATTAAATGATTATCTCCCCCTTAACTCATGCTCCTTATGATATATTTAGTGACTGAGTGAATAATGGATCACTTGTAATTCTTTCTTTATAAGTTCAAAAGGTTATTTTGAGAGAGGCTTTGTGAATATATTTAAAACTTGATCCTTTGTAGAGACATACTCTAATTTTACCTTCTAATTAGCAATCTACTCTCTTAGAAAATGATACTTGATGGGAATATGATTAATTCTTGAATGCACAAATGGATTCTTGGATATGTGTATTGCACCTGTATTGTCATAGAAAATAGCAATTCAATTGACATACTGAATTCTAAAATTACTCAAGGTTTGTTTCATCTAAAGGACATGTGTACAACATGATGTTGCTGCTATGTACTCAGCTTCAAATTGTGGACAAGGAAACTAATGGATATTTCTTACTCAACCATGACAAAAGACTCTTTCCAAGAAATAATGCACATCCACGTGCTCTTTTTGTCATCAATGTTTCTTGCCTAATCTGCATCAGTATAAGCTATCAAAGTGAAGTCCTTTCCTCTTGGGTGACACAAACTAATATCTATAGTGCTTCTAATATAACTTAATATCCTTTTTACTAGCTTTAAGTGTGTTTATTTTAGTGTTACCTAAAATCTAGCCACTAGACCTAATGCCTGCATGATATCTAGTCTTGATGTAGTAATATACAATAGACTTCCAATGATTGATATATAAAAGGTATAATTTACTTTATTGACTCATCATATTTGTTTATCTTACACCCTATTACCATTGGATTACTTACTTATTTACAATCATCCATATTAAATTTCTTCAACCTTTAATTGATGTATTTGGTCTGAGAGATGAAGATTCCTGTACTTGACTGAGTAATTTACAACCCAAAGAAAAATGAAAACTCTCCTAACATAGAAAATTGAAATTATTATTGAATTTACCCTAAAAATTATTGAGACATCTTCTCATTGTCTCCTAAAAAATAATGTCATCAACATACATAACCATAATTAACTAGTTCTCACCTTCAGTGTTGATGTATAGGTTACTGTCTGCCACTCCTCTTTTGAAACCTTTATCAAGAAAGTATCTTTCAAGACTATCATACCAGGATCCAAGGGCTTGATTTATTCCATAAAATTCTTTCTTCAGCCTGCACACATAGTCCTTATTCCTTGATAGAGAGAAACCTTTAGGTTGCTCTATGTAAACCTCTTCTTCAAGATTCCCATTGATAAATACATACTTCACATCCATCTAATAGACCTTTAGATTCTTGAATCTAGAATATGATAATAATATTTCCATAGGTGTAAAAGTCTCCTCAAATTCAAAAAATTCTACTCAAGTATATCCTTTACATACCTATCTTGCTTTGTTCCTTGTTACCTTACCATATTCATTCAGTTTATTCCTAAAGACCCATTTAGTTCCAATTACATTCTTTTCCTTTGGTCTGGGAACAAGCTCCCAAGTTTCATTCTTCTCTATTTTGTTCAATTATTTTTCCATGGAATTGATCCAATGCTTAACATTGTTGGCTTAAGAAAATATCATCAGTTCTATCTTCAAAAATAGAGAGAAGTTTATGTTTTCTGATTTATTCATTAACCTTATCCTAGTTTGCACTCTAACATAAATATCACTGATTATTTGATTTTTTGCATGGTTTTTTTAATGAATCTAGATGGTTCCCTTGTATCTTCCCTTTCTTATTCTTCTACATTTTCTTTCTTGAAGTCTAATTATTTTGAATGAATATTAATTGGTACACTCACTTGTTTAGGCCTAGTTTCATCAATTCTAACACTAACACTCTATAAAATTATTTGAAGCATTTTATTATATAATATATAGGATTTACTCTTGAGGAATAACCAATAAAAATACCTTTATCATCTCTTGAATCAAACTTTAGGAAGCCTTCATCATATCTTTTAATGTAACATTTGATTTTGAATATTGAAGTATTTGACCAAAATTGGTTTGCCTTCCATAACTCATAGGGTGTTTTACTATTGTTTACCTTATTTTGTCCTCTATTCAAGATGTAAATTGAGGTGTTGATTTCCTCTCTCCAATATCTATTTAAAATATTATATTCATGTATCATTGTTCTTTCCATTTATTTCACAGTTTGATGATTTCTCTCTACAACTCCCTTTTGTTGTGGAATCCTAGCAACTGATAAATGTCTCTTTATTCTATGCTCTTCATAGAATTAATTGAATTAATTTGAGAGGAATTCACCCCCTCGATCTAACCTTAGGAATTTTGATCTTTAGATCTATTTCATTTTCAACCAAAATTTTAAAATCTTTAAACTTTTCAAACACCTTATATTTCTCTTTTAGAAAGGCAACCCATGTGATTATAGAATAATCATCAATAAGCAACATAAATAACTTGCACCTTATATGATTTATATTCTTATGGTTCCACATAGATCTGTATGGATCAATTCCAATGGCTTGGTTGTCTAGTACTATTTTGATCTAAAAATTGCTTGTGTCTACTTTCCATGTTGACATTGCTTATAAATAGTGTTTGAAGTTTTTGTGATTTTTGTCATGTCTCTTATGACATTCTTTATGATTATTTTCATTAAATTTTCAAAATTAATATGGCCCATTATTTTATACCAAAAACATCTTTCATTAACTTGACTCACGTATCATTCATCTCCTTTTACTTCATTGAGTATGTACAAATTATTTGATGTTCTAATTGCATCTGCAACTAATTTTCCTTTATCTACTCTCCTAATCTCATAGCCTTGAACATAAAATGTGACCACATATCCTTGATCACACATTTGGATAACACTTAATAGGTTATTCTTCAACCCTTTAACATATAAAACATTTTCAATTTTTGTCTTTTCATTATCAACGCTAAGGGTACCTTTTCTAAAAATCTTAGCCATAGCATTATCCCCAAACTTTACTGTATCTTCACTCATTTATTCAAAGTGATAAATTTTCTTTTATCACCTATCATGTGGCTTGAACACCCACTGTCAATATACCACTATTTCCCTTCATCTTGTGCATGAAATGTTATTTGAATAAGCATAGATTTTTCCTTTTTAAATTAACTTCCTCTTGCTTCTTTCTCCATATTTTTTTAGATTCCTTTTTATTTATAACTAGGTATCCACCTTCTTGTCATGTTTAAGGGTTTATATGAAAACACTCTTACATAAACATGTTATCTATCCATAGTTTTTACAATTATAAAAATATAGTATTATTATCATTGTAATTCAATAGTGGGGAAAATGAGTTATAATTTTTATTATAAACTCCATAAGTGATTTTTCCATAGTTTCATGCATATTCATTTCTTGCATGTATATTACACTCTATTTCTCTGTGACCAAATTGATTAGAAGAGTAAAAATAACCATAGAAGTAGCTTATGTACCTTATCACATTGTTCTTCCTTGATGAAAATGATCTTTTGAGATATCTAATAGGGATGTTCTTACCTATGTTTTCTCTATGAAGAGGATTGGCATGCTCTATCTTCTTTTTGCTTTCTATATTCACACACCTCTTATGTACATCCACATAGCTATTTGGCTTCTCTATATTTAATTTCTTTGATGAGTCTATAGATTTTGAAATTTACCCCTTTTTAGTGTTCTTTTGGTTCTCATCATAACTAATGCCATACTAAATGATCAATGACCTTTAACTTTATAGTATGTTACTCAACACTCTGGTACTCTTCTCAAAATTTGATATGTTCTTCAACTCATTTATTATCTTCTCCAATTCTAATTTTAAGGCAATTATTTTATATTCTTACTTTTTACACTCATCCTCATTTATGCTCAATTTGGCTCTTATTTCCTCCTTGATCCTTTTCATTTCCTCTAATTGAGTTTTTAAGCCAATGATAACCTTGTCTGATTATTCAACATTCTATGTCATATTTGTTTTCAATGCAATATCTTACTCTTCACATTTTTAAATTTGTACTCTTTGTTTAAAATTATTTTTCTTTAGCATTTTATCTCTCGTAAGGCATAAATTAGCTCTTCTTCAATATATATGACTCCATTTTTGACATCATCCTCTTCTTCCAAGGTGTCTATACTTAAAAAGACTTCAAGTTTTATTTCTATTTCCATGAATAGGTTTTATTCCTTATCATTGTCTAATATTTCATCATCACTTTCCTTGACTAAACTATTATCCTTTTTGGAATAGAGGATTTTCTTGTACTTATTAGAATTTTTATTATACCCACTTTTTTTGAAGTTTTTATTGAAGTGAGACTTGATTTCCTTCTTTTTCCTTTCATCATTATTTCAGAGAAAATTCAATTATATTATTTGGAAGAAAAATAAAATAAAATCAAGAAGGGTATGGTATAAAAACTTGATATGTTGTGCATGCATTGATCTAGATGAGTGTAGATACTCCTCTTTGGCTTGGGAGGAATGACTTGCAGATAAGAAAGCACTCGAGTAAATGGTTGGTTAGATAGATAGTTGGGTGGATTACCTAGAAAGATAGATCCAAAAAGCATGAGATTTCTAGGAGGCTATCAATCCATGATTTTTAAATAATTAAGTTTAAAAATTGAAAGATAAAGTACTTGCATAAATGATAGAAGGTATTAAAACTAAATACAAGAAGTGTTTAATGAAAGAATAGATGAAATTAACTCATTATAGAAATAAGTGGGTTAATATTAATGCTAATTAGGTTAGGTATGGTTCATAAAATAGGTTAAGGCTTTGTGATTAGGCAAAGGGTCTAGGATTGGGATTTGTCTAAAGTCTAGTGGGTGAAAACAAGTTATTGTAATTTTATCACATAGTTATCATTGGTGATTGGGGTTACCATTAGTGGTTAGGTTAATAATTGGTGGTTGGGCTAACCATTGATGGTTCAGACAAACCATTGATAGTCAGGGTGACCATCAACAGTTACTATTGGTGGGGTCTGGTCAAGAAAAAGTTGTCTTAATGAGGTTAAAAAATGGAATTTTGAGAGATGGATTTGGGCTAGGTTGATTACAAAATAAGAATAAAGTAATAAAATGATTGAAAATAGACACTTAGCTTACTGTTCATTGATCTAATTTTTTTTTTAGGATTGATGGAGCCTAGAGCAATTTTGGTATAGTAATGGTACTGGCTATTGGTCGATAGGTGGTAGCACTTTAGATTTATATTGCACTTACTAGTTCACTGGTTCACTAGGAGAATAAATACAAAAGAGAGCATTTATGCAAGAGGCACTATATTTGGATGTGGATGATGATCACTTAATTTAATTCTTGATCTCTCTTTCACCTTCCTCCTCTATTTTTATAAGAAAGAAGGAGAGGTACAAAGGTTCAATAAGCAATTCAAATTTAGCTTTTACATGCATTGGTTTGCACATGATTTAGATGAGCTAAATATAAAAAATCAAACTAGAGTTGACCAAACCTAGAATGTTTAGGTGGTAGAAACCTAACCATTGGTGTTCAGGCCTAATCATCAATGGTTAGAGTGACCATTGGTGGTCAAGGTTCAAATTATAAGTTGGGTTAAAAAGTGGGTTAGTTAGTGGGTCATTTTGACTTGGGTTTGTGGTCTTAAGGGGTATAGATGGTCTTTAAGGGGTCCCAAGGTGTTTTATGGGTGTTGATGCCTCTAAATGTATCATAAGGGTTCTTAGTGTTCAAGAACACTTCTCATTTTAGAATTCTATGAATTCAAATCATGAGTATCTAGTTGTGGAAAATTGATGTCACCTATGGTTAAATAGTGGTAGAGTAATGTATGAATGTTCCACAAAATTTATAATAATTGATGGTTGGGAGACAACATGGTCCAATTAGCTATAAATTGTAAGTATATTTTCTAATGCTAGTGAATTATGATCAAAACTTAAACTATAGATTAATATAAATATATATTTATAATTAAACCTAAGCTATAATGATCTAGTTAAAAAAGAAGAAAAATAGAAGGGTAAGGTAGAAAGATAATGCATGATTGTTGATCCTTGACTCAAAAATCATGATAAAGTTTCAATTATAACTGAACCTGAATTTATCCAATATATGATGCAAAATAGCATAAGCTTAGATTTCACCACATACCAAAAAAAATCTAAGGATAATATGGAATTATATAAGAACTAGGTTTCACTTTAAATTATTGTTACTAAACTCAAATAGCATAAACACATCTGAATATAGAACACATGAAATGAAATAAAATCAAGATCCTTCAACTAATCTAGCACTAGCATAAATTAGTAACCTTGTATCATAAATTCAAACCCAAAATTCCTAAAACCATTCAAAATTGAGCTTAGAACCAATAATTGAGAGAAAACTATATTAAAAATTGACACATAAAATTTAGACAATCTTTGCAGAATTCCTTGATTGTATTAATCACTCTTAAGTATACAAATTTTGCTTAAAAATCTCTCTTTACAATATGGTAACATTGCCTTTTATAGAAAGATAAGGCAGTTTAATAGTCAGTTAAAAGTTACAAAATGTACAAAAGATACGGATATCTATCCTTCTTTAGAAAGTTATAGAATACATTTAATTTTCAAAACTCAATTGACTTAGAGGTAAATATGCTAATATACTAGCATATGCCTTTACAAAAGAATATTCATATTTCAAATATTACAATTTTTTTTACAAAAAGGAATATTAACTAATTGGTGGTCCCATTGCTAAAGGGTCTCTTTATTGCTCTTGCAAAAGTTTCATAGCTTTTTGATGTTGTTCTTTGATAAGCTCCAAATCCATAGTTGGATTCAAGAGGTAGGAATATTCTTGGTCAGCTAAGTCCTAAAAATCCTTATCATCTCTTGCCATATCATCCCTTTCCATAGCTTCTTTGATGCTTCTAGATTTTGTAATCTTTTCTTCAGTAGTGAAGATCATGTCCAAAATTCTACTATTATCACTACATGATTTGCCTTGGCATATGCCCTTTACTTCCTACATCACCAAAGTCACCCTATGCTTATACTATGCATCATCAATTATTCCAAAGGTTGTTATCTTTATAGGATTTCCCAACATGGTGCCAAAGAGCTACTTAATTCTAGCAATCAACTCTTCATCATCCATAAGGAGTCTTTCTAAGCCTACTGACCAAGCACTTAAACTATGGATCTTATCTACCATTATCCCTATTATAGAATTTAGGTGGGATAGGATAATGGTTTTGAACTTAAGAATATTATTCCTAATCAGTATGCTAATAAGACATCTTATTTTGGCCTCTACATCTTTCCAATTTATTACCAGTCCTTTAGGCACCTCACTTTGTTGGATCAATACATCTTGTCTCAACTTTATTGATTTTAATGAATTAAACATAACAAAAAAAGATGCTTTAAACATGTTTATTATAGCCTCAGGCATTGATAAAATGTCCTAGGTTTTTAAGTTCTCCTTTTCCTTCTCCAAATTATGAATCCTTTATTTCATTCCCCTTATGCCTACCCTAACTTGGGTTGAATGAGCCTCATTTAGGATATCAATATCTTCCTCATGGATGGGTTATTTGCCATGTTGATTCCCTTCAACTAGAGTTAAGCCTATAAAATGTTCAACCCTTTGGATCATAAATTCTTTAGTCCCCACCATGGCCTTTCTTAATGTGACCCTCTCTAATCTAGCTATCTCTGGATTAAACTCCACATTAGTAGATGAAGTTATGTATTTTGGAGGTTGTGGGACCTATATCCTTATGATGCTTGATGCTTCTAGAGCATCCATCTTCTTGTCATTTGGCCTTATAGTAGTTACTATTCTTCTCTCTTATTTATCTTTAATTAAGGCTCTTATCCATGGCTTGATTTTTTCATGCACATCAACATTAATAGATTGGGTCAGAGCCCATGAATGGGATAAAGAAGGGATCTTTTACAATTTCCCATAGACAAACCAATCAGGGATGATTGGTCCATGAATGGGGCACTCCTCACTAAATAAATTGATATCACTTGTGAGATGAATGAGGGTCAATTTTGGCCTTTTCTATCTAATAAGGATAATTTCCATATCTTCTTTTTTCTTCTTTGGTTATGCCACTAGGACTAGGTCTAGGGTAACTTCCTTTCCCTTATCTCCTTGCTTAGCCTCTTTAGCTTGAGCCTATGGTTCTTTGGCCTATGCTCCTTCTTCCTTGGAACCATATGCTTCATCAAGGACCTTGAGATCATCCTCTACTATTTCATTAAGCTCAATGGAAATCGTATACAAGTGTTTAATAGGGGAAACTAGCCTTTGAGGTAGAGCTGAGGATGAAGGTTCCTCACCAGAACTCTCCTCCAAATTTTCCTTGCTAGTACCTTATATAATTTATGCTATGGGCTATGGTACTTCAATCTAGGATTATTATTGAGGTGGCTTGGAAAGTCTAAGTAGTAAATGATACTAAAGAGGATGCATTTTCCATATTTCCCTAGTGGTTTGTTATCACTAGTCAATCTATGCACAAGATTGAGGTTGGTTTTCTAGAATATGGCCAATACTTCCTAAAAATTGAGATCCTTGATGTGGAGGGTGTCATAAGGACCCATCTAATGTGAGAAACTATTTATTCTTTAGATGTAGGCCCATTACATTTTTGGGATCCTAATGCTTGAGGTCATCTAATTGAAACACAAAGGAATCTTTATGCTTGGTCATGGTGTCCACCTGATTCCAATCCTACAAAATTATTCTTCTAATTATCAAAGGAAAGGGGTGGAAGAGGCCCTTCATTTTCTCCTTGTATTCTCCATCAACACCATTAAGGAGTTGGGATGTAATTTCTTGTTATGCTAGCTTGTTAGGAACATAAATAGTTAACTTTTAGGGTTGGGTCAAAATTCCCTTAATTTTGATTATATTTCAATATTGGTAAAACCAAATATCTCCCTTTAGCTCCACATATTTTTTAATCAAAGGGCTAACCCTAGGCATGGGAGACCCTATAATGGCTTCTACCAAAGTAGGATAGACATAGTCATAAATGAATTGCATGTGGTGTTTATAATTAAAGATGTAAAAATTTGAGTAGTGGTGGGAGATGGTGGTTCTACCCTCAAAATAATAGTTTTTGATGTTGGGGACCTTGGTGGAAGCTAGCAAGGCATCTAGAAAATAAGACATTATGAGGAACTATTTGCTAGTCTTCCTCTTTATGTCAGTAAATTATTTCTCTAGGTGGATACTAATCATATCCACAATTGGAGGAATGAAATCTTTTCCAACCATAAAGTAAACATAATACACCTATATTTTATTGATATATGTGGTTGTAGGGGCTCTAGATATTTTATTTAATAGGGTCATGATTACCCTAATTTATTTTCTAAACTAAATAATTAGGATCCTTCCCTCAAAATCCCAAAATACATGGTTCTCTTGCAGTAACCATGGCCTAAGGATGGTATCTAGGTCATTATTACTAGTCCATTCCTTTATTGTGGGAAAATCCACATGGGGCTTTGGTAGTTTACAATACCTCTCAAAGGCCAATGGGGTAATGCAAGCGACTCTCCTAGAGCTTACCTCATGGATAATCTAATCATTATCAATTATACAATCAATAAAAATTAGAGAAAGGACATCAATGCAATTAATTACCTCTATATTGGTAACGACATGGTGAAGGCCAACCATTTGAATTACAATCAGGTCATAGTATCTCCTATTAATTAAAATAATCCTCTGATCCTCCCACGTCATGGGTTTCATCTCCTTTATGGTCTAGAAGAGTTCAAAGCAATTTTTGTTGCCATTGTTAATGGATATAGTGTCTAATTTAATATCTTTAAAAACCCTTCCTTCATTGTTTGTATATAGTTACAACATCTCATCTCTCAATTATTGTTTATGAGTTGTCATGGATTCTACACTTTCAAATTATTTTCAACTGGATTGTAAATGGTCTTTAGTTATCTCTTTCACGCTCAAAACAAAATTGAACTTTTAAATTTATTTTAATTAATTTGAGTTTACTTAGGGTCTTTTATTCAAATTTAGGGCTTCATAGCTTTAATGGTGGTAGCTCATTTGGAGTTTGGCTCATGTATACTTTAGATTTGATTTGGACCTTTGCATTTATATGTTTACATTCTTAGGCACACAAGATCTCTTATGTTGTCATTTTTTGCTTACATGGTGCTTATGTTGCATCAATCTAGAACCTTTAATGGCATTTTTCATAAATGCCTTTAAAGCACTAGCCATTGACATTTAAAAATGCCCTTTTATTTTGTATCACTGGATCAAGATTAAAGGATCAGTATGAGTCATTGATTTTGATCCAATCCCTTGCCTATCATTAGTCTTTTTTGGTACTGAGCCTCATGGTTATGCCACTTAGCACCTCCATAGGCATTTTAAGCTCTGGTATCTTTGTTAATTGTACTTTTAACACACGTTTTCCATGAGTCCATATGTTGAGTCTATGGGCTCTCAGAGCCTCATTGAAAATTCATCGGTGTCTTCATGCCATTAGATCATTCTTTCATGATGAAGCATGAACCATAAGATCTGTAAAGATGCACAAGCTTTAAGTTAGTGTATAGACATAAAAGAACTTAGGCTAAAATGCTTTTACCTAAGTCTATTTCATATTAATAAACACAAAATAATTAGGTTAAAGCATTTTATGCTAAGTTTTATATCAAAGACTTAGGTGGGGACTTAGGTTTAAATAACTTAGGCTAAGGTTTAATTAATGTTTATTAAATGCAAAATAAAATTTAGTCTAAAGTGTCTATACCTAAGTTTTCAATATTTATAAAAAGGGTACCATGGCTAAATATTTTAATCTAAATTTTATGTTGTGTTTAATAAACACAATGCATAATTTCAGCTAAAATACTAATGTTAAGCTCTTAGAATACACTCATGAGGGTCAAAATTATGTAAGGATACAAATGCTAAAACTTGGACATAGAGCTTAATTATATTAATAAACAAAATAAGATCTTTGATTAAAATTATTTGGGCTAAGTTTCATGTCACAAAGACCCATTTTAAAATAAGACTTAGTATAAGTCTTTAGCCTAATGTTCACGACATTCAAACAAATAGAATGAGGACCTTAGGATATAGACCTAAACTAACTTCCTTTTTGAAATATTTAGACTTATGAGATTGTTTTAATAGTTTTATTTTAAATATTTCAAGTGTTTGATCATCCTCTGAGGGATTCAATTCATTTGCAAGGAACTTTATGAGCCTTTTAGCAACATTTTGGAGTCCATCTTGGTCCTGGGCAAAATAATTCACTAGCTTAAATTTGATGGTCTTATAGACATAAAATACATTCTCATGGATATCAAATGATGGTCATGTAAACATCGAATTTAAGATAGTGAAGCTCTTAGTTTTGATGAGATTAAATTTAATGGTCATGTAGACATCAAATACATTCTCACAAATGTCAAATAATGGTCACACAAACATCAAATTTAAGCTCATCACACTCCTATGTTCTAATGTGAGCATGCCACTTAGCACATTTTTAAGGCTTCTCAAGATCTTAGACTAAATTTTCTCTATTGGATCAAGAATCATGATGAATCGAGAGCCATCTGATTGTGATTTAGGAGATTACTCATGATTATTCCCTTTTGACATGTGAAACCCTTTGCTTTTAATCTTTGAATATGGGAGTGCCACATAGTAATTATATGAGCCTTTTGAGGCTTTGACTTTTCAATAATGTTCTCATTCCATCCAATCTTTGGCCTAATATGCAGTGAGAACCATTGATCATGATTTGAGTGCTCAAACATGATAGGTCGAAGGACTAATTCTTAGATTCTATCATAATTTCCTCACTTTGTTGGATCAAAAGGCTACGAGGTAGCAAGATCATTAGATCTTGTAAGATGCATGATATTTAAGTGACACACAAGATGAAATAATACTTAGGATAAATCACTTAGGCTAAAGTTTCATTCGTATTAATAAATATGAATGGGGCCTTAACATATGGACTTAGACTAAGTAGGAAATAACAAAAGAAACCATGAATTAAACATAAAAGGATCCCATAATCATTAATATTAGGCTTAGGAGATAAAAAATTAGGTCAAAGTATTAAGACTAAGGTCTCATTCATGTTAATAAACATGATTGAGGCCTTAGGGTTAAGGCTTTAGGCTAAAGATATAAAAAAAGATGATCATGCTATAAAAGGGATTCTAATAGGAAAATAAAAAGGGACCCTTAGCATAAAATTGGACCACATTAGAAAATAAAGAGGACCCTAACAACATAATATTTAACCACATTAGAGATAAATGAAACAAAAGGGGAAAAATAAATAGGGACCAAGGCATACATTTTTAGGCTAAGGTTTAGTTGTGTTAAAAAATATGACCAAGCCTTAACATAAAAATATGGCTTAAGTCCAAAATAAGTTTTAAAGTATTCTCACCAATTTACTCTCATGAAATTCAAATTCAAACTTGAACCAAGGGTTTATGCTACCATTTTATAACAAGAATCTACCCACAAGGGCTCCATGAAACCTATAACGTAAAGACATGAAAACCAATCATTAATATTGTTAGGAAAGCTTAAAGAAAAACATAACTCAGTAAGCTAATCTTGTCAAAAGTGAATGATCTTTAAATTATAATAGTGTTAAAAACATGCCATAATTTTATGGCTAAGCTTCAAAATATCTTAAGGGTCCCAATTTTAAAAAATTGGGGGTATGTTGACCTCAACAAATGGAAATTTCTAGGGGAAACATAACAATATGTTATAACCTAGAGACTCTAGTTTAGACAAACGACTATGGAATCCACTCCATTTGATCCATGCCATTATCTAGATTAGTTTATGGCTAAAACAAAACTTTCACTTGCATAATTGGGATCAAACATTAAGACATAGTCATGTTGTGTGTGTGCTTTGATTCCACTTACTGTTTGTGATGGGACTTAAGAGACAAATTCTAGGTTTCATATCTTTAATCACTAACACTAACTTTTAACATGTTTATATATTCATTAAGAACCATTATTCTAGCTTAGGGATGGCTTGGGAATTACTCTAATACTAGCAAAACATCCATACCCCATACATAAATGACTTTGGCTACATTTATGGCCTTGCTTCACTACCAACTAGGTGTCCATAGCCCTAATGGAGATTAACAGAATCACCTATGCTTAAAAAAAATTTAATTTTGCATTGCATTATCATTATTATATATTTTTAGAACTTTTATATTTTCAACAAGGTTGGGAACCAGGGTAGATAGGTTTAAGGATTTGGTCAAGTGTTTGATCCTCAAAAAATCACCTATGACTGCAACTATTATCCCAAGAAAAGATGTTTGTTAAGTGTAAGCATGACTATGCTTCAATAATTCAAGCTTTCATATTACAAGTGAAAATATTATTAAAACCAATTTTAGGTAAAGATAATGTCTGAATTCTCATAAAATAGTTAACCTACTCATTAGTCTTTACTAGTTTCTCTAAATCACAACATTAGAGACATATTTTAGATTCATGGTCAGCATATATATTAGGTTCACACCCAAATTCCTAAATTTTGAAATTTCAAGAAAGTTAAATAAACTTTGAGCTTAGGTTTGTCTAAAAGGACTTATTAGAATCAAGGAACAATGTAATAAAACAAACACACAATAAAAAGCAAGAAATCAAGAAAGTAAATAAATAAATATATTTTATATACAAACAAGGGATAAGAAGGAAAGAACTAAAATAAAATAGCTATCCTACCTATACTAAGTCTAACCATCTTTAAATTTACTCCATAAAGACCTTAGGAGGAGCAGTATAGAAATAATGCTTGAGGTACTGCCCATTGGTGGGCAGTGTGAACCTTGATCCTTATAGATCCTCAAGCTTGAAGGCATTATTTCTCAATGGGTTTGTAATTTGATATGGACCAATCCACAAAGGTGTTAATTTTCTATGCTTTCCCTTAGGCTCAGATGCTTTGTCCCAAAGGAGAACTAGATCCCCTTATCTGAACACCTTAATCTTTGATCTCTTATTAAACCACTTTTTCATTGTGGTCTAATGCTTGCTAATATCAACAAAGGCTTTCTCCTTTGCATTTTCTATCTGAATGATATCTAGCAATCTTGAATTTGCAAGATTCTTGCCTTCTTCCATGTACTCTTGCATGAATTTGTATGTGGGTATCTTGAGAGTGATAGGAAATATTAGTTCTTGACCATATACCAATAGAAATGGTGATGCCTTCAAGGCTTGCTTGATCCTTATCCTATTAGCCCATAGTTCATATTTAAGAAGCTTGTGCCAAGTCCTAGGCTTGTTTGTAGTAGACTTTTTGATCATTTTCATCAAGTTTTTATTAGTAGATTCAAAGACTCCATTTCCTTAGGGGTAATTATTAGATGAAAACTTTAGGTAGATGCCATTATCATAAGCCCATTTAGTCATCTCTATGGATGTAAATGTAAAACCATTGTCACACACTAGAAAAACTAGAGTTCTAAACCTAGCACAGATGTTCTCTTCTAAGAAATTGATCACTTCTTCTATCCTACATTATTTTGTGGCTACAACTTCAACTCACCTTATGTAATAATCTATGGTAGTCATGATGAATTTGTGACCTTCAGATTAATTAGGGTTAATCACCCCTACAAATTCTAACCCCCATTATGAAAATTTTTTATCAACCATAAATGGTTGCAAAGGCATTATTACATTATGCTCCTTGGTGCTAAATATTTGGAAAGAGTGACATTCCATCACATGTTTATGGGCATCCTTGAAAACTATTGGCTAATAATAGATAACTCTAAGGATCTTATGAACTGTAGTCTTCTTAGATTGGTGTCCATTTCCAATATTTTCATAAAAGGTGCTCATGATCTGGGTAGCTTCTTCTTTTGAAACCTCAGGTAGACCCCTTCAAATTTCTTCCTATATAAAATCTCATTTTTGATCAGATAATGGGCTGCTTTGAGTCTTAGAGCCCTTTTTTCTCCCTTATCAACCCTATAAGATAGGTACCATCAATTAGTAAATGAATTATGGAATCATACCACTCACTATCTTGAAAGTTCCATTGATCTACTTGCATAATACTTAACCTAGGGCTGGTATTAACAAGCATTTCGATCAATCCTTAGCACCTTACCAGTTTTTTCATTTTCATTTCTATGTCATATTCTTGAAATATTGACATCCATTTACCTCTACATTCTCTAAGCTCATTCTAAATTAGCATAAGTTTGGTTGCAGAATCAGGTAAAATAATATGCACCTTATTTCTAAGGATGTAATGCCTACATTTATTCACTACCTTAACTAATGCATATGCTTATTTATCAATCAATGAATAGTTTAATTCAACATTTTTGAAGTTAGTACTCATAAAATATATTGGGTGATCAAATCCATCAACTTTCTAAGTTAAAACTATAGCCATAATATGGTTGGATGCAAAATAATAGATATAAAAGTCCTTTGAAAAGTTAGGGCTTATTAGGACTGGAGCTTGACTGATGGCTTCCTTGATGTCATTGAATGCCTTCCTAGATTGTTCATTCCATGAGACCTTGGCATCTTTATTCATTATGTTATTTAATGGCTTGACAAGCTCTACAAAGCCAAAAATGAACTTTCTTACAAAATTTATCTTACCAAAGAATGACTTTAGCTATTTTCTACTATTTGGAGGCTCTATTTTAGATATGGCATCTACTCTTTTAGGATCTATATAGATCCCATCCTTAGTTGTGACATGACCCAAAAATTTACCTTCATTAACACAAAAGATACTTTTTGAGGTGTTTAAGGAGATTCCATACCTTTTTCATCTCTCAAAAACTTGTTGTAAGTGCATAAAGTGATCTTCCCTATTTTTAGAAAAAACTATTAGATCATCCATATATATAATGATGCACTTACCTTCAAACCTTGGAAAGCATTATCCATATCCCTTTGAAAGGTAACTCCTACATTTATTAGACAAAAATTCATTCTCTTGTAAGCAAAGGTTCCCCATTTTGTTGTGAAGAATGTTTTTCATCCTATCTTCCCTATCAACCAACACTTGGTTGTAACCTAAAAATCCATCAAGAAAAGACATCATGGCTGAACTTGAAACAAATTGTATAACCTGGTCAAGAGAAAGAAGAGGATATTTATCATTTTCAAATGATTTGTTCAAATTCCTAAATTTAATGCATGGAATAATATCACTATTCTTCTTATTGATGGGCACAAAATTAGCCACCCAAGTAGAATGCCTATTAGGAAACACAATTCTAGTGTCTAGTAATCTCTTGACCTCCTTGAAGATCATTGGTTCTAAGATAGGGTTCACAAGCCTTTGCTTCTATTTGAAGGGATTAAAAAATTATTTTTGAGGTAAAATATGGGTGCTAACCCTTGGATCAAAGATTTTTAAGTCATCATATGACCATGCTATGACATCCTTATACATGGTTAGTAACTCTTTGGTCTTTTTGCTCTCAAAATTTTTGTAGGCTTTTCCCACATTGACCAACTGGGGTTGATCTTGGGGGCCAAGATCTATTGCATTGTATTCCTTTCCACTTACCTTGGGAATCTTAGAAACATCAACCAATTTATCTTGGTCAAATAGTCTCTCCAAGGCAATCATGCTTTTGGCAATTTTATTATCATTTAGTTGAATGACTTTACCATCAAACTTATCCTCCTTGAGTATATTTTCATTAGTCTCATCAACAATATAATCATCAAATGATCTAGAATTGGTCATGAAATCCAATATCTATTGATCATCACTGAATACTTGAAAATGATTAACATTACTAGGCACTAAAGGATAAGGTATTAGCTCAATGCTAAAGTTAGGGGAGTCTTGGTTGGGTATGAGGTTGGTTATAGTAGATGCCAACTCATTAACAGCTTGGTTGTCTTCTCTTGGGATGGAGACAATTATAAAATCATCAAAATATTCAATGAGATCCTAGAACTCAAAATTATACCTCTTAGGGGATGAGAGTTTGCATTGATATTTGCTTCTCACTTGGTTGCCTACTAGTTTTGAGTCACCAGAGACTAGTAGTTCTTTGACCTTATTTTTTATTATAAATTGTAAACCTAGGATAAGGGCCTCATATTAAACAATATTATTAGTACAAGGGAATTATATCCTATAGGAAGCATGGTATTTCTTACCACTAGGATAAGTTAGGATAACACCAACTCCAAATATAGACTTATATCTAGCACCATCGAAATGTAACTTCCACAGTTGAGGAATAATATGAGTGATTTTGGGATCACATACCTTTGTAACCTCTAGGATGAATACCCCTAAGTCTGAGTTAATTATGTTGGCCCTCTCATTCATGAAATTATACTTAGTGATCATATGTTTCATCCTTGGCTCTTTCTCAACCTTGATCTGATTAGGAACTCCCTTTCAAGGTAGCCATAAATGTGAAAAATCTATGAACATGTAGCCATTTAGAGCTTTGGTCCATTCCTTGATTAACAAGATCCCATAAACATCAAGAATATCAACAACTTGAATATCAATAAACTATTATACTCTAGGCTTAGAAACTAACTGCATATGAACATTTAAAAGTTCCCTAATTACCTTGACTCTAGATTTGTCTAGACAAGTTAAAACTCTATCAGATTTAATAGGGGTCAAGCCAAGTTGTTTACAAATACATGATGGCATGATATTGGTAGATGCACTAGAATCTAATAATAAATTATGCAAATTCTTTACAAACATCCTAATAATGAGTAGGAAAGGAGGAGATTTTGCCTTAGCTTTGTGTATAGTCACATTAGCATGTTTAGCCTTGGGTGGTTTATTGGACTTCTTTGACAATGATTCCAATAAAAGGTCCCTTTGTTATATGATCTATGTCAGTTCATGCAAGGTGATGTTAGCCTTTATCTTCATATCTTTATCTATATTATATATAGTTTTATTAGAAGAACTAGGAATATCAGTGTTGGGCTTAGATGTACTCCAGTTGGGTGGATCTAAATTATTACTTAAAAAAGTGTAAGGAGGAGTTCCAAAGTTATTTGGAGGCATTGAGGTAGTCAAGGGCTACCTCTTCTCTCTATTCCTCAAGGGATAAATCTTTTGTAAGAATTGTTGGAATCCTTGAATCTCCTTAGGGATCTCATCAGGTTCATTCTCCTTTTGAAAAAGGAAATAAAAGGTCTCTACCATAAAGGATTGATCAAATGATTTGGATCCAAAGGTACCTATACCACTTTCCCTATTAAGGAATACTTCAAATATGTCAAATTATTCTTGAAAAGCCTCAAAAGCCTAGAAAAATCTATATAATCAATCTCACCATGCTTGGTTATACAATGTACTCTAAAACAATTAGGCAAAGTAATGTCAGTAAGATTAATGTACATAGTCTTCTTTTCAAAAGATGATTCATTATCCTTGTTTTTATGGAAACTATCATTATAAAACTTATTATTTGGTCTATTAAACCTTTGAAATGAGAAATTCTTACTATATTTTTTTCTAGTATTGCCTACTTGTTTCTATAACTAAAGGAAATCAGTGCTTAATTTTTGAACCATTTTTAAGATAGACTCATTCTCATTCTTGGGAGTTTTAGAATTATGCACCTAGTTATTGTTAGTAGCAGTAGTTGGTACTAAATATATTTGATCATTTACATTGAATCCATTAGTAGGATGACTCAATATAACTAAATTTTTTTTGGGATCAACATGACTCAAGGGCAATTGATTTAGATTAGGGAGTTAGTTCAAGGCTAGAATATTCTGGTTATTGTTGGGGAAGATGTTAAGAATGGTCATATGTGGGTTGATATTTGGGACTGAGTATGCCATTTATCCCTAAGGATACATTTTGATCATTGATGATCACTAATTTATAATAAGCCCTAGCTAATAAAGTTATAATTGGAATAGATCTCTTCAAAAATATAGATGTCATGGGATCTATTATGTCCTTGTAGATTTTTAGATCTAAAACATCATTAGGTTTATAAGGATCTATGGTCCTACTATTCATTTTATAAAATATAGAATTAAAGGACCTTATGGGATCATTTTCATACCTTCTAGTGGTGGTGAACTACTGGTAAATGATACATAGACTAACAATTTTACCAAACTAGTCTGTGAAATCATTAGTAAACCCATCATAGTTAGTATTATAATTGTCAGGTAAATTCAAAAACCATTCATAACTAGCATCTTTAAAAGTAAATAAAAATAGCCTACATGCTAAATATTTATACATAACATTTAGAAACCTTAAATCAACTTTAAAAGACTTAATATGTTCTTCAACAGTTACAATACCAATTGGACTAAATGTAGGCAAATACTTTTTAGGGTTATGTGGGAGATCATGTATCACACCTGACACATTAATTGAAGAGTCTCCCAACCAATCCATACCTAGATGAAGGTTGAAGTAAAAGGTACCTTGAAGAGGTTAAGTTGGAAAATATTTGGATCTCTTACATCTACCTTTATCATTCCTAGATTTTATATGAACATCAAGTTTAAGTAAAGGTTCCCTTGTATCTAAGTGTGATTTAGTTCAAATCCTTAGCAATTATAGCTTGAAGATTGAAGATCCTATTTAAAATACAATGCATCGATTTAATATTTATAAAGAACAAGGATTAAACTTGCACATTAAGATCATTTGTAAAGATTATGTAAATAACAATAAAGGATGCAAGTCTTTGACTAAACTACCTTAAAGATGTGTCCAATTATGTAAATATGATCTATTTTTATAATTCAGTAAAAATAAACTCAGATATATGAAATATATGCCAACTTTTGATCAAAACAAGCCATCCTAACCTCAAATACTATGGACTTTCAAAGTTTAAGCTAAATTTACCAAAACCAAGCATTAAACTTAAATAACTTTGATCTTTGTCTAAGGAAGAAAAAAGATAGGTCAAATAACACAAAGATTTGATGCAAAATAACATAAGCTAGTATGATATACACGTTCAATTAAGTTTCAATTATAATTGAACTGATATTTAACCAATATTTGATGAAAAATAACTTAAGCTTAAATTTCACCACATACTAGGAAAATTTCAAAGGATAATATGGAATTATACAAGTAAGAACTAGATTTCACTTTAAAGAATTATTACTAAACTCAAATATCATAAGCACATCTGAATACAAAAAAAATGAAATGAAGCAAAATCAAGATCCTTCAAATAATCTAACATAATCACAAATTAGCAACCCTGTATCACAAATGCAAACCCATAATTCTTGAAATCATTGAAATTCAAGATTAGAACCAACAATTGATAGAAATATATATTAAAAATTGACACATCAAATTTGGATAATATTTGTTGAATTTATTGATTGTATTAATTACTCTAAGTATATCATTTTTTCTCAAAAATCTCTCCCTTTATAAGATGGTAATACTACCTTTTATAGAAAGACAAGGTAGTATACCAGTCAGTTACAACATATAAAATGTACAAAAGATAAGGACAAATATCCTTATTCAAAAAGTTCTATAATACATTTTCTTTTCAAAACTAGACTAACCTAGAGGCACATATGTTAACAGACTAGCATATGCCTTTATAAAAGAATATTCCTATTTCAAATATTACAATGTTTTAAAAAAATGAATATTAACTAATTGGTGGGCCTATTTCCAAAGGGTCTCCTTATTGATCTTGTGAAAGTTTCATAGCTTTATGATGTTGTTCTTTGATAAGATCCAAATCCATAGCTAGTTTCAAGAGGCAGGTATCTTCTTGGTCATCTAAGTCCTCAAAGTTCCTATCATCCCTTTCCATAGCGTATTTAATGCTTTTAGCTTCTACAATATTTTCTTTAGTAGTGAAGATCATGCCCAAAATTCTATTATTGTCACTGCTTGGTTTACCCTAGTTTTTGCCCTTTATTTTTTGCATCAATAGAGTTACCCTATGCTTATACTCTACATCATCAATGATTCCTAGGGCTTTAGTCTTTACAATATTTTCCAACATGGTGCCAAGGAGCTTCTTAATTATGACAATTAGCTCTTCATTATCCCTAAAGAGTCTATCTAAGCCTGATGACTAAGCACTTAAGCTCTATATCTTATCTACCATTATCCCTAATATAACATTTAGGTGGGATAGGCTAATGGTTTTGAACTAAGTAATATTATTCCTAATAGATATGTTGATAAGATCTCTTATTTTGGCTTGTACATCCTACAACTCTATTACCAGTCCTTTAGCCACCTCACTTTGTTGGCTCACTACATCTTATCTCAGCTTTATTTATTTTAATGAGTCAAACATATCAAAAAAGGATTATTTAAACATGTTTATTATAGCCTCAATCATTGATAAAATGGCTTGGGTTTCTAATTTCTCCTTTTCTTTCTCCAAATTGTGAATCATTGGTTTCATTCCCCTTATGTCTACCTTGACTTGGACTGAATGAGCCTTAGTTAGGCTCTCAATATATTCCTCATGGATGGGTTGTTTGTCAAGATGCTTCCCTTTAACTACAATTAAGCCTATAAAAGGTTCAACCTTTTGGAATTTAAATTCTTCAGTCCCTAGCTTGGCCTTTCTTATTGTGACCCTCTCTAATCCAACTATCTCTATATTGAACTGCACAACAATAGATGATTTTATGTATTTTAGAGGTTATGGAACCTCTATTATTGTGTTTTTTGATGCTCCTAGAGCATCCATCTTCTTGTCATCTAGCCCTATAGTAGTTACTATTCTTCTCTCTTATTATTCTTTCATTGAGGCCCTTATTGATGGCTTGATTTCTTCATTCACATCAACACTAATGGATTGTGTTAGAGCCCATGAATGGGATAAGGAAGGGATATTTTGCAATTTCCCATAGACAAACCAATCAAGGATGAATGTTCCATGAATGGGGTACTCCTCATTGAAAAAATTGATCTCACTTGTGGGATGAACGAGGGTCAATTTTGGCCTTTTCTATCTAATAAGTCAATTTTTTCCTTGATGTGGAGGGTGTCATAAGGACCCAACTGAAGCTCATATAATTACTTGGGCAACTATTTTTTCTTTAGATATGGGCCTAATACATTCTTGGGATCCTAATGCATGAGGTCATCTAATTGAAACACAAAGGAATATTTATGCCTAGCCATGGTGTCCACCTATTTCTAATCTTGCAAAACTATTCTTCCAATTATCAAAGGAAAGAGGTGGAGAAGGCCATTCTTTTTCTATTTTCAGACTCCATCAACACAATTAAGGAGTTGGGATGTAATTTCTTATTCTACCAACTTGTTAGGAACATAAATGGGCAACATATAGGGTTGGGTTAGAATTCCCTCAATTCTAATTATAGTGCAATCTAGGTAAAACAAAATATCTCCCATCAACTCCACATATTATTTAATCAAAGGGCAAACCTTGGGCATGGGAGACCTTGTAATGGATTTTACCAAAGCAAGATAGACATAGTCAAAGATGAATTGCATGTTTTGTCTATACTTAAAGATGTGTAGCTTTGATTAGTGGTGGGAGATGGTGGTTTTACCCTTAGGAGACCATTTTTTGATGTTGGAGACCTTGGTGGAAGCTAGCAGGGCATCTAGCAAATAAGACATCATGAAAAACTATTTACTAGTCTTCCTTTTTATGGTAGTAAATTGTTTCACTAGGTGGATACTAATCATATCCCTAATTGGAGGAATTATCTCTTTCTCCAACATAAAATAAACATAAGACACCCATATTTTATTGATATATATGGTTGTAGGAGCTCAAGACATTCTATTTAATAGGGTCATGATTACCTTAATTCCTTTTCTAAATTTAAAAATTGGGATCCTACCCTTAAAGTCCCAAAATACATGGTTCCCTTGTAGAAACTATGGCCTGAGGATGATATCTAGGTCATTCTTACCAGTCCATTCCTTTATTATGGGAAAATCCACATAGGGATTTGGTAGTTTATAATACCTCTCAAAGGCTAATGGGGCAATGTAAATGACTCTCATAGAGCTTCCCTCATGGATAATCCAAACATTAACAATTTTACAAACATTAACAATTTTACAGTCAATAAAAATTGGAACAAGGATGTCAATGAAATAAAATACCTCTAGTTTGACAACAACATGGTGGAGGCTAGCCATTTGAACTGAAACTAGGTCATAGTATCTCCTGTTAACTATGACAATCTTCTACTCCTCCTTGGTAATGGGTTTCTTCTCCTCTATGGTCTAGAAGAGTTTAGATTAATTTTTGTTGCCATTATTCAAGGTTGCATTGTCTAGTTTAGTATATTTTAAAAACCTTTCTTTGTTGTTTGTAGATAGGTACAACTCCATCTCATCTCTCAATTGTTATCTATGAGCTTCTATGGACTATACACTTGTAAATTGTTTGTAACTAGATTGTAAATGGTCTTTGGTTATCTCTTTTATTCTCAAAACACAATTAAACTTCTTCTAAATTCACTATAATAAATCCATGTTTACTTAGGGTCTTTTATGCAAGTTTAGGGGTTCGTAGATTTAATGGTGGTAGATCATTTGGAGTTTGGATCATACATTCTTTAGATTTGGTTTAGACCTTTGCCTTTATACATTTATATTATTAGGCAAATAATATCTCCTCTTTTGTCATTTTCTTCTTGCATAGTACTTATGTGGCATCAATTTGGAACCTTTTGTGGCATTTTTCATAAAAGACTTTGAAGTACTAGCCATTGATATTTTAAATTGCCATTTTGTTTCACATCATTAGATCAAGATCGAGGGATTAATACAGGCCATTAATTTTCATCTAGGCACTTTCTTTTCATTGGTCCTTTTTGGTAATGATCCCTTATAGTTATGCCACTTGGCACCTCTATGGGTATTTTGAGCTCTAGTATCGTTGTCAGTCACACTTTGAATGTGCATTCACTAGGCATTGATCCCACATGATCTTAGAGCCTCATTGAAAATTCATCAGCATCTTTTCACCATTGGATCATCCTTTCATGATGAATCATGAGCCATAAGATCTACAAAGATGTATGATCTTTAAGTCAGTGTATAGATGTAAAATAAATTAGGCTAAAATTCTTTTACTTAAGTCTATTTCATATTAATAAACACAAATAGACTTAGGTTAAAGCATTTTAAGCTAAGTTTTAAATCAAAGGACTTAGGTGGGGATTTAGGTTTAAATACCTTAGGCTATGGTTTATTTCATGTTTATTAAACATGGAATAAACTTTAGGCTAACATGTTTATGCCTAAGTTTTTAGGATTTATAAAAAGGGGACCATGGATAAAAATTTTAAGCCAAAGTTTATGTTGTTTTTAATAAACACAATGATACTTTGGGCTAAAATACTTATGCTAAGCTCTTAGAATACACTCAAGGGGGTCAAAATGATGTAAGGATCAAAATGCTAAATTTTGGACATAGAGATTTATTGTATTAATAAACACAATAAGATCTTCAGTTAAAAGCATTTGGGCTAAGTTTCATGTCACAAAGACCCTTTTTAAAATAAGACTTAGTATAAGCCTTTAGCCTAAGGTTTATGACATTCAAACAAATACAATGGGGACCTTAGGATATAAACTTATGAGACCATTTCAATATTTACAGTTCAAAGATTTTAACTCTTTGATCATCTTCTGAGGGTTTCCATTCATTTACAAGGAAATTTATGAGCCTTTTAGAAACATTTTGGAGTCCATATTAGTCCTTGGCAAAATAATTCATTATCTTAAATTTGACAGTCTCACAAACATCAAATATGTCTTCATGAATATCAAATTATGGTCGTGTAAATGTCAAATTTATGCTAGTGAATCTCATGGTTTTGATGGGATTAAAGTTGATGGTCATTCAGATGTTAAATATGTCCTCACAAATGTCAAATGATGGTCACACAAATGTCAAATTTAATCTCATCACACTCCTATGTTCCAATGCAAGAGTGCCACTTGGAACTTCTGCAAGGCTTCCTAAGATATTGGACTTAATTCATTTCATTGGATCAAGAATTATGATGAATCAAGAACCATCTAATCTTGATTTAAGAGATTGCTCATGATTGGTCCCTTCTAACATGTGAGACCCTTTGATTTTAATCTTTGAATATAAGAGTGCCACATGGTAATTTTACAAGCCTTTTAAGGCTTTGACTTTTCAATAATGTCCTCAATCTATCTAATCTTTGGCCCATGATGAAGCAAGAATTTTTGATCATGATCTGAGTGATCAAACATGATTGCTCAGAGGTGTTTTAGATTAATTTTTGCTCATTTATTAATTTAGAATCAAGTAATGAAATTACTAATAGGATGTGTAGAAAAATACCTAGTGAAAGTGCATCCATGATTTAGATGATGATGGGAACTCCTCTTTAGCTTGGAAGGATTAACCTAAAAATAAGAATGATACTAAAAAATGGGTTGTTAGATGGATGGTTGAGTGCAATACCTAGTGTGAGCTAGATCTAAGAAGTGTATACTTGTTAGGATGTTGTCAATCTATTGTTTATAACAATTAAGTTGATATAAATGAAAATAAAGGAAACTTGAATTCAATAAATAGAAAGTAAATGCACATAAGATAATATGAAAATGAATTACTTGTTAAAGAAAAAACTAATTATAGTAAAAGTGGGTCAATACTCATGCTAAAATAGTTGGGGTTAGGTTCAAAAAATTAGAAAAGTCTTTGTGAATAAACAAGAACATAGGAAATAGGGTTTGGTTGGGGTCAAGGGGTGAAAATGACTTGTTATTTTATGCCACAGTGACTATCGATGGTTAGGTAAATTGTCAGTGGTTGGGTGACTATTGATAGTTGAGGTGACCATCAATGGTTAGGCTAATCATCAACAGTTACCTATGAAAATCTAGAACTGTTTAGAAAGTAATGGAAGATTACGTAATTATTTAAATAAAGGGATGTTATGGATCCAAATAATGGGAAATAAGATAAATATAGGTATGGATAGGGTAAAGAGGTTATAAATAGATCAAACAAAACAAGCACAAGATATTTATACCATGATGATAGATGACTAAAGCAATTTGGCGAAAGTGACAATACTTTGGCCTTCAAAAGTGATTCTATCAAAATTTCAGGTCTCTATTGATGCTACTTGTTTGATGAAGTGATGCTAGACACCTATATGTAGGATATATTAGATGTGGGTTGGTATATTTATAGATCAATCTCCCCTCTTACTTCTCTCCATTTATAGGATGAAGTTACCAAATATGTAAGAGGAAGTTACTAAATGGATAGAGGAAAAAGTTTATACTTATGATGCTTTAAAGCAAACTATCCTTGCACAAGGTAAGTTTATAAATACAACCATGCTTATTCATACAACTGGTAATGCTTTAAAACTTTAAAGCATGCTTAGAGACCTAACCATTGATGGTTAGGTTAACCATTGATGGTTAGGTTGACTATTAGTAGTCAAAGTTTCAGAGGAAAATGGGTGAAATTAAGTTAAAAAGAGGTGACTTAAAAAGTTAAGTTAGTAAATTAATAAATGAGCTAAGCCAACTAGGTGGTCAACTAGCCTTATATTCAGGTAGGGGTTCAAAGCATTTTTGACATCTAAAATTGTGCAATTTTTGAGTGTCTACATTTTACCCCTTTTTGTTATGCAACTTTGAATTAACAAGATAAAAAACAAAAATAGATAGATTTTTGGTCATGGTCTAGTTACCCCAAGTATGGGAGGAGGTATTCCCCCTCAAACCAAGAGTTGATGAGGTGAAAGAAAAATTGGTTCAAGGTTTAATAAAGTGGTAAATGGTGAGTCATGAGGTAGGTAACACAAAAGGGTTAGGAATTTGAAATGAAAATACATGCACAAATGTGACTAAGTGTGATAATCAAGATCATACAAAGACTAAAGTTGTCAATGTTTATAAAATAAGGTCAATTTCCAGGGAGACACATGACAGGGTAACTAGTCCAAGAAATTCATCATTACTAATTGATTCAATCCTATTAAGTCATCTAGATAGGGTTAATATTATTCATATGTATTTGGGGTAGGAAGTTCTCTTATGAGACAACATAAAAGGTTAGGTTATGCATGAGGTGGTGTGAATTATAAAATTTCAACATGACAAGGTTGGTTGGTGTGATCAAAAGGACCAAGGAAAGGTTGTCAGAAAACATGAAAATGTTCATGGCAAAAAGATCAATGTTGAGGTGGACATGTTGAGGTGGATATGGTCAAATGGTTTGGGTGATCTTTGAAGAGTAAAATTCTGGTTAGCACCTAGGGAGAGTGTTGTGAAAAAGTTGAAAAGGGTGGGACTTCAATCATCAATGGTTAGGGTTTCCCTTGGGTTGACGTTTAATGGTCACCCTAACCATCAATGGTTAGGAAAAAAAGTCTAAAAGTTGAGAGATAAAAAGTAAACAGGTAAAATTAGTTTTACCTTTTGACTTTTGTGATCTTGGTTATTGGTGCTCTAGATTGTGAGTGTTTTGACAGCTTGTGTGGAGCTTGCTAAGGTAGATAAGTGGGAGTGGTCAATTATGTGTTAAGGATTGCTTACATGTTGATGAGATGGAGGGTGGATGAGGGCATGTCTGAGTGGGTGGATGAGGGATATGAAACATCATCAATCATGAAATGTGGTAGGTGTTATGAAATTGATAGTATTTTTAAATTGGTATAAGTGGAGTGATAGTGATTGGGTGAAAGGGAGTGTCCTAGGGTTTTGTAAAGGATCTAATGTCATGATGCCCTAGGTTTTGTTGTTAGGGGATTGGGGTAAATAAATGGGGTAAATGTAGATTTGAATGGTGTATATGATTGGTAGGTGATCTAAAATAAATGTATCAAGTGCAATATTTAGATGGGAGGGGTGTTTTGGAATTATGTTAGGGTCAAGGGTTTGAGGGTTATACCATCGATGGTCACACATAGTGACCATCAGTAGTTAAACCTGATCATCAATGGTTGAACCTAGGGGTAAAAGGGTCCTTAGGGACTATCGATGGTTTAAGGAACTATTGGTAGTTGAATGATATAGTTAGAGTGGACAAGTTTGTGAATATATGTAAAATTATTTTAGAGTTTAAAGTTTGGAAAATGTTATGTGAAAGGTTGAGAGTTTTTTGTAAATTTTGTAAAGGGTGTATAGAGTGTGAAATTGGATTAAATTAGGTAAAAGGTTGTGAAGTTGTATGAAAGTGTTTATAAAACATGGGGGAAAAAGTCATATGCAAAGTTGATAGGATGAAGGGATTAGAAAGGGTGAGTGGTAGAGTTAGGTATGAGGAATGTTTGGTGTGTGAATGTTGGCACTAAACATCATTTGTGGATGTTAGATGAAATAGGGTGTGATATAAATAGGGGTAGGTGGATAAATAGAGCCATGGGATGATTGGTAGAGGTAAGATGGTAGATGTGATGGGTTAGATGTTTTGATAAGTTAGGTGGAGGTGGATACTTATCTTGGGGTGTAAAACTAAGTATGAATGCTAATATTATTATTTTTCAAGCCTAAAAATAGATTAAGATGAGAGACCAAGTCCCTAGGATCTTCACTAAGGTCCATAATGGGATGACTGATGCTAAGTGGAGATGCATGGAGGATGTGGGCCTAAGGGATATGAGACATTATCAAAACCTACCATGAGATACAACTATGATTGTGGCACTCATTGAGAGATGGGATCCTACCATAAACACATTTTTTTTATCGATAGGGGAGATGATGATTTTCTTAGAGGACATTCAGAATATCACATGGCTACCCATTCAAAGGGAGGAAATCTACCATATAGAGAGTGAGGAGATCAAATATTATATAGACTATGTATGGGGTAGACCAGGTCCATACATGGTTTCATTCTAGTAGATTTAGTTATAGACCCCTATACCAGAGGGCTCTTATGGATAGATGCCTATCATGATGATGATGGTCATGTCCTACTTCATGGTGATAGATTTAAGTAGAGGCCACTTTCCATACCTATTAATAGTGGTTCCAGTGGAGATACTTATGGGGAGGACCATGTTTAGATGGGCTCTAGTACTATTAGTGTAGATTTATAGGGAGTTATAGGCCTTGAGAACATGTAAGTGATATGGGATCAATATTGGGTTCATGTTTCATTGTTGGGAATATGATAAGATTTGGGTACTGAGGCCCATGGGGGCACCTAGGATGGATTTATCTAGGATCCATTTCTAGTTGGATTCACTAAACGGAGAGGTGACTATGCATTGACAGGTGTTAGTGGTGGTGGTTGAGACATAGAGTGGTTCAGGGATGCTTTGGAGGGTTTGGTAGCTAGTAACATAATATGAAGGCCATATGTAGGTTGGCTTAGGTGGAAAGGATAAAAATAACACACATTATCCCTATAGAGATGGCACTAGATTTATGGGAGATAGGATGGGGAGACATAGCTTATCCCATTCAAGTGAGCGTAGAAGCAGTTTTGATTAATAAAAGGGATCCCACTAGATTTCCCATGATATAGGAGGGAGGATGTTGAATTACCACAAGTAAATCCATAGCCACAAGATGTTATACTAGACTATGAGGAGTTATTGGTTAGATCCACCATTGATGATGTTGGTATTATGGATGGGTATACAACATGGTACCATGTTAGATACGCTATGGCTGATTTTAGATGGGGTGATGGGGGCAACATCCCATGGATGTGGATCTTGTTGGGGTACTGACATAGGATGGACAAGTATCAGTGGTACTGGTAATGATATAGGCCTTGATTATAGGCTTATAAGGATAGGTGGCCACTTTATAAGGTCAGATTGTCACCTTATAGGTTCATGTTGCTAACTTAACTAGAGAGTGAGATCAAGCAAGGATCTTTCTTGGGTTGGTGACATAAGAGAGAGATTCACTGAGATAAAGGTTAAGAGTGGTCATAGAAGTAGCTAGAGGACTAGCAGACAATTCCAAGGACATGGTACTTATCTACCATTGGAGAGCTAAGATATTATGATGTGATAGTGTTAGTGCAGTTGCCATTGGAGATGTGGTATGGGGAGTATAGGGATAGTTTAGAAAGTGGTCCATCTATATCTACTCTAGGATAGTGGGCCTTGATAGTGGGATAGGTAGGTATATTAGGGTGACCACCACTAAATGGTACTATAGATGCTAGTGCAGGTGTAGATGGAGCTAGTGGGAGTGGTGCCCTAGGGGCTTGATAGATGAGTTTATATGATGTGTATTTTTTTGATTTTGATACCGGCCTATGTGTTGATGATGTGAGACATATATGAGCAAGAGAGACATGGATATATTATTTCATGTATTTCTTTAGTGATGTATATGATGATTATATGTTGATTTATGTTGATTATATTGATGACATTTGATAATATTGATGACATGTTAGCATTTGATTATAGTGATGACTTGTTGACATTTGATTATATTCTAATGTTTATAAATATTTATTGATATATGATGAAATTATCCTTATAGTGATTATGTTTAGGTTTTTGATATATGATGACATGATGCTTACATTGATTATGTTTAGATGTTTGAGATGTTATTGATGTTTATGATAATGACATTAGTTTAGGCATGCATGATTCTAGATATAAGATGAGTGTAGGCATTGTTCATTTGATAGATATGATATATATGAGTATAGATGGTTTTGATTATTGTCATATAATGATTTTGTTGATGATATTATGATGGCATAGATGATATATATGATCATGTTTATGTTAAAGAGGATGATGGGATATGGTATAGATGTTACATGGTTTTTATTTGGTAGATATGATGTGACTTGGGATAATTGCATATGATGTATATGGAAAATGGTAGATGACATGGTGTATGTGTTTTATTGACATGATATGATTTATAGATGTAATCATGGATATGTGTTTATTATTATGGATGTGGTTTATGGAATGTAAGGATTATTAGTTTTAATGTTCATCAAAATCAATGGTAGGATACTCATGCCCCATTCTTATGAGATGATACGTGGACTTGTGGTTTAGGTATGTGATGATATTATAGTAGACAATATGGTTTGTTTTGTGTTTTGATAGATATCATGTTGGAGGTTATGACTGATTTATGTGATGATTACCTTATGGATAATGTGTTTGTTCATGGACATGATCATAGATAGGATGGTGTGGATGGTGGTTTTTGATGATATGGTTTGTGATATGATTGTAGATAGTTGATAAGGATGTTCTTGACGATGTGATTGGTGTTTGGGTGCATAGAGAGGATATGGGTCATAACATTGTAATGTATAAGGATTAGTGTAGTGAATAAAATGATGTTTTGAATGTTTGGGTATAATATGTGATATGAGGAGACATAAAGTATAGGAAAGGGATAAGATTTATGAGACACATGTCTAATAATAATAGGGTGAGAAAAAGGCATGAAGTGTTCATTGACAAAGGCTTATCAAAACCGAAGTTGGATGTAGGTTAATGAAAATGAGCCTTTTTAATGCTTTGCATCATCATGCTTTAATAAAAAAAGAAGGTATTATGATCACTTTGTGTCAAGTAAGCTCTTTGTCCCTTTATTTTAGATAGTGTAAAAAGGGAAAGTAGGTGATAGGTAGATGGTTGAATGGGAAATGGGTAATATGGTAACTTGATATGGGTTAGCTTGCCCCTTTTATAGGTGACCTAAGAACCATAATAGATAAGTCCATGTCTTAATATAAAGTATAGACTGATTGATGTGGGAAGTCTACTAAATATATATAAAAGATATGATTATGACCCTTTTTGGATAACTCACTTTGATTTTGATATAGGGCCCCCCTTTTTTGTCTTTTTTTTATTTTTTATAAAAGGGGTGAAGTTGATCGATGAAGGAAGATTCAACTGATTACTTTGAAAAAAAATTCTTAGCCATCCTTCAAGGGAGTGGTCTAAGTTTGGATTTGTTTTTATTTTTTAGCTATCCTTCAAGGGATAAATCTATCTTTTAAGAAATATTTAGTTATTGGGCAGCCATCCTTCAAGGGAGAGGTCTATAATGTTAGAGATATGGACCCAAGTTTGGTATCCCAATTTTATTTTAAATGCTAGGTTGAGACATGGACAAGTCTATTGAGGTTTAGAGATCTACCTTTATGGAGACAATAATTTTAGTGCAAGAGGTTGATGATAGATGAGGGATAGGGTTTTGAGAGACAACTAACCATGGGATTCCATCTGATTAGAGATAAAGAGTATCCATGAGAATCATGCTATGGGTAGAACCATGGTATCCATGCTTAGGATTAGGATAAAATTGTGACAGATAATCACATGGTCCTATGTTGTAAGCAATTATCCTTAAGAGGAATAGGGATATATAGATGAAGGTGAAAATATCATAAACCAAGGGATGAGTTTAAGTTAGACACAAAGGTGAGTTTGATACATTTATTTAATAATAGAAAGGATGAAAATATGAAGCATTTAGAGGCTCAAGTTCTAGTTTGCCTTTATTAAAAGACAAATGATAAGCTCCTGATCCATACTTGTGGGTTATGATGTAGGGTCCAAGCTAATTGAAAGAAAACTTACCTCTTTTACTTTTCTCTATATTAGTTACATGTTGGATATCCTTAAGGATGAGGTCATTGATATTTAATTCTCACTCTTTCAGGTATTTATTTTATGCATGTTTGATTCATTCATGATATACATGAAGATGATTAATCACAACAAGGTAATGTTCATCAAAGATTTCAAGTCAAGTGAGTCATTCCTAATGATAATCACTCTTGGAAAGGATCTCATGCAAAGATATGTGAAGAGAAGGGATATATACTTATAGAGGTAAGAATACTTCTATGCAAAATATGAGAGAGAAAGGGGTAGCACCTGTAGAGGTTTAAATGCTAGTGTGATATGCCCATAAAGTGAAAAGGATGTACAAGTGACAATCTCGACATGAAACACTTACTACCTTGGTTAACATTTTGTTGAGGATTTTATTAGAGGCTTCTACCTATCCATTTGCTTGTAGATGATAAGGTGAGTAAAGTCTTAAATTGATGCCAAAAGCATCACAAAAACCTTGAAATTTCTTATTATTAAAGTATTTTCCATTGTTAGTGATGATCTTATAAGGAACACCAAAGCGGTAAATAATGTGGTGAGTGATGAAATCAACAATCTTTTTAGCTTTGGTTGAGATAAGAGGGATGGATTCTTTCCATTTGGTGAAATATTTTATGGCGGTAATGATATATTGATGTCATTATGAATAATGAGGGTTGATTTCCCCAATTAGATAAAGATCCCATTACGAGAAGGGCCAATAGTCTTTGGATACTGAAAGGCTATGAGCTAGTATATGATGCAAGTTAGAGTGTTATTGACACTTGACATACTTCTTTACATAATCATAATAATCCTAATTAAGGGTGGGCCAATAGTAGTCAAGGCAAAGGATACACTTAGCATTAGCTATGCCACCAAAGTGTCCCCTATATATTCTATCATGTGTTTCCTTGATAGCATGGGAAGATTCATGACTACATAGACAATGGAGAAGGAGGTCATCAAAGAGAAATTTATAAAGGATTCCCCCTAGTATGTTATAATGATAGGTACTCTAAATAAAGGATCTTCAAGTATTCCTTGATAGGTTAGGAGGAACAATACTGAGGTTAAGGTAGTTAAAATTTTGGTCATACCAAATATCAGAAGGAGATGGTTTGACACTACAAATGGTAGGAAGGTCAAAACTGATATATGAGGGTGTGATAAACTAATGGATGGTGACAAATAGTTTAGCTTTAGTATGTTGGAATGGAATTTGGGAAGCTAAGGAAGAAATTGTATTTGTGAACTTGTTAGTAGATCAAGGAACTGATTGGATAAGGTAATGATTAAATGATGCTAAAAGTATATCTAAAATTTGTTTTTACATAGATAGGGCATCATTTTTACATTGATAAGATAAGTTGACCTAGTTGATCACAAGTTGGGAATCACCAAAGACACTGATTATTTTGACTTCTAAATCTAGGGTAGTTTGAAGACCTATGACTAGGGCTTTATACTCAGCCACATTGTTGGTGCATTCGAAGTCAAGTTTAAAGGAAAGGGGAAGAGGTTCACTATCAAGGGGAATGAGAATAAATCTAACACCCTCTCCACAATGGCATTTGGAGCCATAAAAAACATTGTCATTTGGTAGGTAGGTTCTTCTTAGGAAAGATTTATGAAGGACTCATCTAGAAAAGCAAGAGGAAATGGTTGGTTGTCTAGTAGAGGAGCTTCGACTAATTGGTTAATGATGACTTTTTCTTTAATGTAATTTTGATAAATGAACTCAAGATCAAACTTAGCTAGAAGTATGATCCACTTAGCCATATAATATTTTTGGTATGGTTTAGAGTGCATGTAATTGAATGGGTTAATGTTAGTGATAACATAAGTTTTATGATTAATAAGGTAGTGATGGAGTTTGGAGGCCATAAATATTAAGGCAAGGAAAAGTTTCTTAAGATGAGTATATCGAGTCTCATATTCTATATGTGTGTGGTTAATGTAGTAGACAACTTACTCTTTGTTTTGTTCATCCCAATGAGCAAGCATTTCCCTGAAGGAATGGTCTATGGTGGATATATAAATGTAGAAGGGTTGGTCTTCTTTAGGAGGATTAAGAATAGGTGGAGAGAGAAGGTACTCTTTGATTGAATCAAAGGCTTGTTGATAGTCCTAGGTCCACTTAAAAGAGGTTTCCTTTTTTAGGAGATGGTTAAAGGGTTGACATCTATATGATAGATCAAAGATGAAGCAATGGATGGATTAGAGATTCCCATACAAGCTACAGAGTTGATTAAGGTTAGTAGGAGGAGGCATCTCTAAGATTGATCTATCTTTGGTGGGTTCTATTTTGATTCTTCAAAGAGAGATGATAAATCCAAGAATATTTTTAGATAAGACCCCAAAAATACATTTCTTGGGGTTGAACCTAACATGACAATGGATTAGTCAATTGAATATGATTGCAAAAATGGCTAGGTGATCCTTGTGGTGTTTAGATTTCCCAAAGAGATCATCTATATAGTCCTCTACAATTTTATGGATGAGATCATGAAAAATGTAGGTCATGGCATGATAATAAGTTACTCTAGCATTTTTTATACCAAATGGCATGACCCTATAGTAGAAGGTTCCCCATGGGGTGATAAAGGAAGTTTTATCCTGATCTTTAGGGGAAATAATTTTTTGATTATATCCCAAATAAATGTCGATGAGAGATAACATTTCATGGCTAGTTATAAGATCAATGAGTTAGTCAATGTTTGATAAAAGAAATTCATCCTTTGGGAAATCAAGGTTGAGATCATGAAATCTAATGCAAAGGTGAAGTCCCCCTAGGGGTTTGGTAAAGGGAACGATGTTAGAAACCCATTATAGATAATCAATGGGCTGAATGAAGTCAACAGATAAGAGACATTGATGTTATTCTTTGATGATAAGGATTATATGAGGATGCATCCTAAGAAGATTTTACCACACTGGATTAACCTTAGGATGGGTGAAAATGTTGCAGAGCATAATATAATGGTCAATTTTGGGCATATCCTAATAAGACCAAGTAAATGTTATGTTACAGTCATGAAGGAAAGAAGGGTAATCTTGTTACTCCATGGAATTTAAGGATTGGATGATATTGATGATATGGGGGTTATCTTGAGTACCCAAATTGACATCAATGGTAGATTCATTTAGCATGGTTTGGTTCTTATGAGGAAGGTATTTATGAATAGAATAATCCCCCACATTGAGGTAGATGAGAATGGAATCATCATCTTGATGTTAGATGGTATTTATGGTAGGATAATATTTCTCTATCATTTTTGGATGGATGAGAGGAAGGTTTTTAGTTCGACCATCCTTTTGATAAGTTAGGGGGCCAAACTAATGGTATTGATAAAAAATTAGATGGGATGATATAAAAGTCTTCAATCTTTGGGGAAGGTAGGGTTGGTGAGGATGGGATGTCCTCTTCGATTGTGGTAATGGGTTTTGGTGAGGTGGGTTCTTCTGGTGCTATAAACCTAAGACTGAATAACTCATGAGGTTTTTGGGTTTTTATTATGGGCAGCTCATGAGGTCCCTATTCATAAAGGCTGAGACTAAACCCCTTCTAAGAACACCTATAAAGGTAAGCTTTGTTAAAGGTTGGTTTTTTGAGATAAGAGAAGTCATAGGTGATTAGTCAGATATGAGGAATGGTAGTAGGAGCAAGAACAGGATGATCAAGTCCCCCATAGATGAAATTTGTTTGATTGTTAGGGAGCCCAAAAGGTATGATGGTTCTGATGTTGGGATCATAGGAAAGATCATGTTTGAGTTTTCCATAATCTTATGGAGTAGGGAAAGCATCCAAGGCTACAGGATGATACTCCCCAAGTGAGAAATGTTAGAACATGGATTATAAGGGGTCCTCTATAGGAATTTGGGAAGAAAGAATAGATGAGATAGTTGAAACCTCATCATTGTTGTGGGTAGGAGTGTTATTGGTTCTAGTTGGAGATGAGGTAGTGTTTTTAGTGGTTGATGATGAGGCAAATGAGTGAGGAATAATAAAATTATTAGGCTGATATTTCATATTACAAGAGGAAAAATGACTAGGGTCAACTTCGATGGTAATAACTTGACCTTCATGTTCAAATTTGACACATCGTTGTAAGGTAGAAGGGACAAAAATCATAGCATGGATCTAAGGGTGTCTAAGTAACACATTATATTTGAACTCACCCTCTATAATGTAAAATAGTTTGAGAATAGTACAAGGTCCTAAGAGGATATGGAGGTCAATGATCCCCAAGCCAGTAGCCATGATATCATTGAAGGAGTGAAAAATTATTGTGCTTTTTAACATGATGTTATTTCGCAACTAAAATTGGTCATAATCATGAGAAGAGATTATATTTCTGCTATCTCCTCCATCAATCATCACCCTTTTGATATGGGTTTGATTGATGTATGTGGTAATAAATAGGGGAGGATCAAAATCCTTAAGATGAATAGGAGGTATTTCTGAATCCTAAAAGGTGATGAGGGCAAAAAATTTGAGGGCTCTAACAAAGGGTGCAAGAGGTTGAGGATCATATGTTTAAAACTTTATATATTTTAGAACCTTTATTAGTTCTTAAAAATGGTGGGGAAATGTGTTGATCAATTCATAAAGTCTCATTTTCACCAGTGTCTGGTGAAGTTGTTTCAACATGAAACACTAGATGGATTTAGATGGGTTAGAGGGAGAGGGTTCAAAAATGGATACATTAATCTTTGGTGGTGGCATAGGTGAAGGTGTAGGTGTTTGGGTTTGGTCATAAGGCTAAGGGGTTGAATGGTATGTCTGAGGAATGGAGACTTTAGCTTTTCCCTTATCCTTCTATTGAGCCTAAGATCAGGTAACCATGTGAATAGTGTGGATGGGGGGATTTGTTATGTTTAATGGTTACTTCAGTTCCTTCTCCTCACTCTTGGGTGAGAGTGGGGGAGTAGGTAAATTCTAGATAGGTTGAGTTGATGGTTGGATTGGTAAAAAAGGTAAGATAGGTTCATCTGATAACAAATCATCCTCATCAAATAAGCTATGAATGAGTGCTTAGAGAGCTTTGCAATTCTTCGTGTCATGTCTCAGTTCCCTATGGTATATGTAGATAAAGTTATCACTAAACAAAGAGGGTTTAGTAATGGAAGGGTATAATGGTTTGATAAGTGGTAAGCTAATGGAAGAAGTTTACAACAACCTTTATAGGATAGTTGAGTAAGATTCACTTAAAGGTGTTGGAGATGATGAGTTTATAGTTTTAGGGATGAGAGCCTTTTTAGAAAAAAAATTCACCTTAGAAGTTGTAGGTGGTGGACTGGTTTTAGTTGGTGGTTGGGATTGCTTATTTATGGTTTATTTTTGGGTAAATGATTTGAAGGTTGAAGATTTAGATGATGAGGTGTTGGATATAGATGGGAAAGTAGAGGTGGATAGGTTAGTTAAGAATGAAGGAGAACTAGATGATTTGGTAGGGGTAGGTGTAGATAGAGGAAAGGAGGATGGTTTATTAGAAGAAGAATAGGTAATTGGGATGGTAGAAGGATAGGGTCCTAAAACAGAAGGTAAGTGGGAAGGAGGTGGTATGGGTCTAATTTGAGGTTGAGGTTTAGATAATTATACCTTTTTAATTGGTTTTGTTGGGGGTTTCTTTGGTGGACTAGATAGAGTTAAGACCAAATTCAAAGAAGGGTGAGTACAACTAGTTATAGGAAAAATTACTAGATTCTTGATAGGTTTGGTAATAGAGGCATAAGGTGATTTGGTAATGTTAGATGGAGGTGACTGGGATGGTTGACCTATGGCTATGTAAGAAGAGGTATTCGATGAAGAGGTAATAATGGGTTTAAGGGTGGCTTTAATTGAGGTTGAATATTTAGATTTGTTTTGGTAAGGAATCCCAAGATGATGCCAAAAGTCATCTCTATCAAAGTTGGGTTGAGAAGTGAACTCTAAATTTTGGACTATCTAGAAAAGGGTTTATAGATGGGTTTGGTTCCTTGGTAATTTGCTTCAAATATTAAGCCCTTAGTTAGAGGGGAGGGAATGGTTCATTCATCTTTGTTTTTGATGGAGGGTTTTAAAATTCATGGTTGGGTGGATGAGATAACCTCCTATTGTGGGATGGTTTTCAAAGGAATGGATGGTTCTATGATGGGGGAGGTAGGTATGGTGTCTTCAAGTGAAGGAACATACATGGTTGCTTCTTTTGTTTGGGTGTCTAAAGGAATGGAGGACTGTTCTAACACTTTAATGGGTGGAGTAGAAAAAGAAGAAATAGTTAAAGCAAATGTTTTCTCCATTGGTGTTTCCATCAAAAGAGAGGTAGATAAAGATAAGGTTTGATGAAGTGAGGAGAGAGGGGTGGTCAATTCCTTCATTTGGGTATCCAAAGGAATTTAAGGTCAGTCCACTACCTCTATGAGTGAAATAGAAAGTGATGTAGGTGTGATAGTTATTTCCTCAATAATGGGCTCACTAATAATAATGTTGATTGTAGTGTGCCTCATGAGAGTGAGATGACTCTGGTTTGTTGTTGTGGTGACTGGTAAAAGGGACATAATTGGGAAAAGGTTTGTAGATGATGTCAAGAGATTGATTAGGAGGTTTATTAGGATTATAAAATGCAAGTTATCCACTATTTATTAAGCTTTAGACCATACTTTTGAAGGCATTACATCTATTGATTCATATCTAATAACTTGGTGAAAGGCACAATGGTCATTCTCATTGTACCAACTAGGCATGGGGTGAGAAGCATCAAATTGTTGGGGTGGTTTGAGGGGTACAAGTTGGATGAGGTTATCTTTGAGTAATTTATCCAAAACTAAAGCATAAGACTCCCTTATGGGGGTATATTATTTTGGAGGAGCTTAGTTTTGGTTTTAGTTTTATTGGTAGGAAGGGTTGGGAGAATTGGTTTGATGGGGTTGGTTGATAGTTGGTGGTGGAGAAATTTTTATGAAAACTAAGTTTATAGATGATTTTGCCTTGGTATTAGGATGGTTGGATTGGTTTGTGATTTTAGTGGAGGGAGGGTCATTAGATTTAAAGATATAATTCTTGTTTTATAGTTTTAATTTCCATTCGTAATGGCTCAATTTTCAAGTTTACGTGCCATGGTGAATGACTCATCAAAATTTCTAAAAGTTTGAACTTGAAGAGTGGGGGAAATATGTTTAGGATAATCCTAAGAGAAGATCTCAATAAACTCAAGTTTGGGTAATAGAAAATAATTTTGGTTGATGAGACCTCTCCATCTAGATATGAAGTTAGTAATTGATTCATCATGAAACTACCTAATAGAATAGAGGTCAGTAATAGAAATCCTTTTAGTTCTATTTACTAAAAAGTGTTCTAAAAATATTTGGACAAGTTGGGAGAATGAAAAAATGGAGTGCTTGATAAGGTCACTATAACAATCCAAGGTAGGTTTGGATAAAGACATGGAGAAGGTATAAAGGAGGAGGGAATCGTCATATGTGATCAAATAAAAAGAATGATGAAATACTCTCAAATGTTTCGGGGGATCCTCCTTGCCTTGGAGCTTGGAAAACTTACATGATTCATATTGAGGAGGATAAACATGGATAGGCATGGATGGGTTCATTATGGATTTGATCATAAGATAAAAGGTTATGAGACCTACAGATAGATGAGTCTAGGTTGGTCATATTATCAATTAACATTTTGACCAAATCTATCTAAGGTTGGGGAGCTACATAATTAGGTGGTAAATTTTATTTAGGTTGGGTGGAAAAAATGTGTGGATAAGTGGTATAAAGAGTTGAATAAGCCATATATGGGTAAGTTGGCATAAGAGGTTGGGATGGTGCCATATAAGGGTTGATTGGCACAAACAGTTAGGTAGAAGGTGATATATATGCTTATGAGTTAGAAACATATGGGTAAGATGTCATGGGTACTTTTTGGGAGGTTGATATGGGTTGGGTTAGAGGTATGTTTGGGTTGGTGGATGGTAGAATGGACATAGATTAGGTTGGGAGTATGAAAGTGCTAGTTGGTTATTGGTGGGTGGTAACTCTAGTGCTAATAGGTGGGAGGGTTTGAGGTATGGAAAGTACCAAAATCTAAAGTGGGATAAAATTTTGTGGGTATTTTGAACTAAGGGTAATGGTAGAAATAGGGGTAGAAGATACTCCCACAACAAAAGGAGTACAGGTAATGAGAGGAAAAGTTGATCTAATATTGGAGGTATTGGTTGGGGTGGTAGGTGTTTGTTTATTGGTTGGGATGTTGGATGGAGTTTGGGGAGTGGTGGTAGATGGAATATTAGAGGAAGAAGAGGCTTGTGTAATCATAGGTTGGGTTGAGGTGGTACCCATCAAAATATGGGGAGGCATACCTTAAGGAGGATCTATAGAATGAATCAAAGAAAGAGAGGTGTGGTTAGATAAGGTGTCAAGGTAATTCTAAAGAGCCACAAGGTTGTTATCAAGGAAGGTAGAAAAACCTGTATCACCCTCAATAACAATCTAAAACTTGGTAGGTGGGGGGAGAAAAATGAGGGAAACCCTCAACATCAGAAGTATATGAGATGGATGAAGAATATTAAGGTGGTTGTTGGATGGTTTGATTCCTCAACTACTATCTAGTAAAGACCATGAGAGGAAATAGGGTATAAAATGATGAAACTCACACCTCAAATAAAGAGCAAGTAAAAGAAAATTAACTCATAAAAATCAATCATACTCTAAATTATGTTTAACAACCTAGGTTTATTTTTAAATCACTTTTGGCTTATGCCTTAGAGAGTGTGAAGAGGAAATTTGGTCTCTATATTAAGTTATAAAGGAGATATCTAAGGTTTGTTTCAGATTATGTTTAGGTGCTCAAGAGATAAATCTATGTTGAACTTTAGTACATGGATTGGTATTAGGGTCTACCCCCTCACTTCACATACTATAGCAATAGGGGTGTCAGGTACTTAGCCAAAATATACTAAATTTTAGAGTTTATACTCAACCAAAGAGATAATTTGGTTCTCCCCTTGGTAATGACCTCTAAGTAGGATTAACAAGAAAGGGTAAGGTTTAATGCTAGGTGATGAAATCCTAGTCAGGCCTTGTCTCAAGTATGTTTTGATGTGTTGATTAGTTAGGTGGTTTGGATAAGTGTGTGATAAAAAGAGTGAAAACTATGATTAAATAATTTTCATTTAAGTTACTAGATGACCTAAAATAATCAAGCAATCAATGTATACAAAATATTTATTTTAAACCCAAAATGAATTTCAAATTTCATTCGATGAGCATACAATAAAGGAAGAGAAAGGGATGCTAGGTCCCACTGGGTGTGCCAAAATGTTTCAAATTAATTTTTTCTCATTTATTAATTTGGAATCAAGTAATGAAACTGATAATAGGGTGTGTATAAGAATACCTGGTGAAAGTGCATGTGTGATCTAGATGATGATGGGAACTCCTCTTTGGCTTGGAAGGAATAACCTAAAAATAAGAATGACACTAAAAAAGGGGTTGTTAGATGGATGGTTGAGTGGAATGCCTAGCATGAGATAGATCTAAAAAGCTTATGCTTGTTAGGAGGCTATCAATCCACTATTTATAACAATTAAGTTGATATAAATGAAAATAAAAGAAACTTGCATTCAGTAAATGGAAAGTAAATGCACATAAAATAATATGAAAATGATATCTTGTTAAAGGAAATAACTAATTATATAAAAAGTGGGTCAATACCCATGCTAAGATAGTTGGGGTTAGGTTAAAAAAATTAGAAGAGTCTCTATGAACAAGCGAGAACACAAGAAACAAGGTTTGGTTGGGGTCAAGAGGGTGAAAATGACTTATTATTTTTTACCATAGTGACCATGGATGGTTAGGTGAACCGTTAGTGGTTAGGCTAGATGTCGGTGGTTGGGTGACCATCAATGGTTGAGGTGACCATTAGTAGTTAGACTAAACATTGATAGTTTGCTACAAAAATCTAGATATGGTAAAACAATTAGAAGAGTCTCTATGAAGAAGCAAGAACATAGGAAACAAGGTTTGGTTAGGGTCAAGGGATGAAAATGACTTGCTATTATTTTTTGCTATAGTGACCATCGATGGTTAGGTGAACTATCAATCGTTAGGCTAACTATCAGTGATTGGGTGACCATCAATAGTTGAGGTGACCATTGGTGGTTAGGTTAACCATTGATAGTTGCTTGCAAAAATCTAAAAATGTTTAAAAAGTAATGGTAGATTGGGTAATTGGTCAAATAGAGGGATGTTATGGATCTAAAGGATGGAAAATAAGATAAAGATAGGTACATATAGGGTAGGGAGGTTATAAATAGATCAAATTAAACAAGCACAAGATACCTATAACTTGATAATGAAAGGTTGAAGCAATTTGGCTAGAGTGACAATACTTTAGCCTTCGAAAGTGATTCTATCAGAAGTTTAAGTCTCTATCAATGTTTTTTGCTTATTGAAGGGATGTTGGACACCTTTATGTAAGATAGCTTAGATGTGGATTGATGCATTTCTATATTAATCTCTCTTACTTCTCTCTATTTATAAGATGAAGTTACTAAATGTACAGGAGGACGTTACTAAATGGATAGAGGAAAAATTTGCTAATAATGATGCTTTAAAATAAGTTATCCTCATATAAGGGAAGTTTTTAAATGAATTCATGCTTATCTCATATAGTTGGTAATGATTTAAAGCTTTAAAAGTAGGCTTGGAGACTTGACTATTTGTGGTTAGGTTAATCATCGATAATTAGGTTGATTGTAGATTATCGATATTCTAGAGGAAAATGGGTGAAAGTAAGTTAAAAGGAGGTGACTTAAAAATTTAAGTTAGTAAATTAATAAATGGGATAAGTCAACTAGGTGGTCAACTAGCCTTAGAGTTGGGTAGGGGTTTAAGGCATTTTTGACATCTAAAATTATACATTTTTTGAGTGTCTATAGGAAGACTACTTGCTAGATTCTACAAGGATTTTTTTTCTCTATTGGATTAAAAGGATATGAGGCAGAGTTGATCATTGGATCCTATAAGATGCACAATATTTAAGTGAGACCCAGGATGAAATAATACTTAGGTTAAATCACTTAGGCTAAAGTTTAGTTCATATTGATAAATATGAATTGGGCCTTAACATATAGACTTATTCTAAGTAGGAAATAACAAAAGTAACCACAAATTAAACATTAAAGGATCTTGTAAACATGAATATTAGGATCGAGAGATAAAAACTTAGGCTAAATTATTAATACTATGGTATCATTCATTTTAATAAACATGATCAAGGCCTTAGGGTTAAGGCTTTATGCTAAATATATAATAAAGAGGACCATGCTATAAAAGGGATTCTACTAGGAAAATAAAAAGGGACCCTTAGTATAAAGAGGACACTACCAACATAATATTGAACCACATTAGAGATATAGGAAACAAAAGTGGAAAAGATAAATAGATATCAAGGCATATATTTTTAGGCTAAGTTTTGGTTGGGTTAAAAAATATGACCAAGCCTTAACATAAAAATATGGATTAAGTCCAAAACAAGTTTTAAAGTATTCCTACCAATTTTCTCCTACCAAATTCAAATTCAAACTTGAACCAAGGGTTTATGCCAACATTCTAGAACATGAATCTACCCATAAGGGAACCATGAAACCTATAACTTAAAGACATGAAGACCAATAATTAGTAATGTTAGACAAGCTTAAATAAAAACATAACTCAGTAAGCTAATCTTATCAAAAGTGGATGATCTTCAAATTCTAATAATGTTCAAAATAGGTGATGCTTTTAGGGCTAAGCTTCAAAATATTTCAAGGGTCCCAATTTTCAAAAAATGGGGGTATGTTGACCTCAACAAGGGGTTTTTAAACTTAGAACCATTATGTGTGGTTTTATAGTGTCTTCATTTTACCCCTTTTTATTATGCAATTTGTATCAACAAGTGGTAAAACAAAAATGGTGTACATGTCAAAGTTTTGGTTGCCTTGAGCATGTAAAGAGGTGTTCCCCCTCAAACTAGGAGTTGATGAGTGAAATAGAATCAGGTGTAGGTTTGATAAGTGATTAATTTAATGTTGAGTTGGTGGTTGATAGTTTGGGCACTAAAGTGCAAACATACACATAAATTATAAATGTGATAGCCAAGATCATGCATTGACTAGGTTAGCATTATTGGTAAAAATTAAGGTTGGTACTAGAAGGATAAGTGACAAGTGAACTATGTGACCATATGTGATGGTTTGGAGACACTCATAAACTCAAGTCTCCTAGACAAGGTTAGTGTTTTTGTGGGTATCTAAGGTAAGAAGTGCTCCCATGAAGACATAAATTGGTTAGGTGTGTGTAAGGTAGTGTAAGTTCAAAATGTTCAACTTAGCAATGTAGTTGGTGCAATCAAAAGGACCAAAGCAAGGTCATTACAAAACATGTGAGAGTCAAGCCAAAATGGCCATTAGTGAGGTAACAAGGTTGGTATCCAAGGTTGGTAGAGAAGGTGAGACCTTATGGTGGGCACTTACTTTAGTATGTGCTAAAAAGTTTGGTGAGAAGTTATTAGTTAGAGGAGAAAACCCTAATGTGCTTACCATCGATGATCAAGGTTAACCCTTAAGGTAAACCATTAGTAGTCACCCTAACCACCGATAAGTAGATGTTATCCCTAAAAAGGTGGAGACAAAAGAATCATGTGGGGTAGTATTTGCTCATTTGAGTAAGTTGACTTTCAATGATAGGTATTTTGTAAGAAAATAGCTTGTAGATAAAGCTGAATGATTGGTTGAAATTATTGAGGTGGACCAAGTGTTTCTAGAGGGTGGAGTTGATTTAGGATGTAGTGCAGATGAGGAAGGGCGTGTGGCTAGGCAATGGGTCCTAGATTTCTTCCTTGATAATAGTCAAGGAAAGAGGTAGGTAGTGTTTTAAATTTGTAGATGGTAGATTTAAGTTGGTAAATGAATTTGTATTTAAATTTGTTGTTTGTGGTAGATTTGGTTTGTGGTTAGCGACTGACCTAGGTTTAGTTTTAGGTAATTTAGTGGTTAAATTTGAATTTGATATTGAAATAGGTCAGGGTAGTATAGTGGGGGAATGGTAGAATAGGTATAGGTAGAATTTTTATTATATGATTGTTAGTGGGTGGGTGTTTTGATGGGGAGGGTTAGGTTAGATCACCAACCGTCATGGTACAATGACCATTAATAGTCATATATAATCATCATTGGTCACTAACAACCATTGGTGGTTGATAAGTAACCATCGATGAGTTAATTATGGTGATTTTTGATGGTCAATAAAAAGTGGGTGGGTTTCTAATTTTGTTTGAATAGTTAAGAGTTTGTAATGGTTGATGGTTTATAGTAAAGTTAAAAAGGTGAAGGTTAAGGTGTTTGGGTAGATGTAATAAGGTAAAGGTTAATGTTTAAGAGTGTGCTTGGATGTTTGATGTGAAAGGTAGGAGTTATATTTGGTTTAATATTATAAGATGGATGGTGTGAGTATGGTTTTAAGGGTTCAACAACTTATTGTGTATTTGGGTAAGTTGTAGGATATATATAGATTAGGTAAAATAGGGTAGGTAGAAGAAAATGATATAATTCATATAGGGAAAATAGGTGTCATTAGGTATGGTGAAATAGGTGAAAAGGTATATTTAATAGGTAAAGTATGTTAGTGAACTAAGGTTTTTTTGTTATCAAACCTTATAGGCATGGGAGAGGATCTAGATGCAAGAATGGGTGCCCTAGATCTTTGATGAGATTCACTTAGGTATGATTTCTAACGATTAGGCCCATATAGAGGAGGTGGGTCTTGGTGGTATGATGCATTACCAACATGTTATATGGAATGTGGCTATGATAGTGGTACTCATCAAGATATTGGATCCTTCCACTAACACCTTTCTACTTCTGATAGGAGAGATGTCTATCCTACCTAAGGATATACATAGGGTCATACAGCTACCCATATGAGGGGAGTCGATATATCACATAGAGAGAGATGAGCAAGATGATTTTATGGAGTTGTTGTATGGGGATGACCTTGATTTTTCAAGGTGGAATGTATGAGGCTTCAACTATACTCTATTATACTAGAGGGATAGAGATGGATGACATCTTCTGAACATGATGATGATAGTGGTGATGTATTATGCATTGCTTGATTTGAGTAGTAGTAGGTTCCCTTATTTTTTGTTGGGGAAACTGGCAAAAATGTTTTTGGGTCACACAATGTTTGCATGGGAACCTATGCTGTTAGTTTAGATTTACAAAGAGTTATGGGGATTCTAAGCCCACAAGAGGTATGGTATTAGCATAGGGTTTGTGATACATTGTTGGGCTTATGAACACATCTAGGTACTAAGGATGATGGGGTTTCCATGGGAGGGGTACACTCAGATGGGATTTTGAGTTAGATTTATGCAATGAAGATCTAATTTTTCCCTCTTAGAACTAGGTGGATGGGTTTATGATATTGATTGGTTCAAAGGTTTACTAGATGCCTTGGTCATTGAAGATGTGATTTGTATACCATACATTAGGTTTCTAAAGTAGACAGACTATAAGAGATAGATACTATCATTACAAAGCTATCGCTAGATCTACAACAAGAGGGATGGTGAGATAGAATTGATACCTTTTGATAGGGTATGGTGATAGTTCATCTTGGTATAGGGTATCCCTAGGGTATTACCAAGGTACAAGAGGGAGGATGTAGAGTTCTTACTACCCATTCCATACCCAGTTAATATATTCTTTGATCATGAAGAGCAACCAACTAGGTTAAAGATAGATGATGTAGGCATTGTGGATGGTTACCCTACATGATTCCAAGAACTATATGTTGTGGCTAATATTGGTGGTGATGATGGTGGTTGATATGCTATGGATGTTGACCTAGTTGGTGGAGTTGGTCAACAAGCATAGGGATAGGGGTTTTCCCCATATATGTAGGAAGTGATTGTTTAGAGGTACTAGGTATGAGTGGCACTAGCCATAACATAGGCTTTTATGATAGAATTATATTTATTATAGGTTTTGGTTACTATCATAGGTGAGAGAGATTAGGCTAGAGCTATGCTAGCTCTGGTGAAATGGGAGAGAGATTATCTCTAGCAAATAGGGGTGAACTACCAAATGTGATGCAACTAGTAAGGACTATCCCTATGTAGAGATATGTAGTGACTATGGAGGAGGTATAGTATTATGAGGCCATAGTCTTTAGGCATTGTCTAGATGAGCCTTGATGGGGTGAGTATAGGGTTGGGATTACAAGTGGTGCAGGTATAATGACACTAGGTTAGTGGGTCACATTTATAGGTGTCTAAGTAGGTACAAGAGGATATGATCTAGGGGGTAGTGGTACACCAAGAGGTAGTGGTGCATCAAGTACTTAGTTTTTTTAGGAGACATTATACTTATTATGTATATGATTTTTGATACTAGCCTATGAGTCGATGCAGTGAGATGTATATTTTGAGAGAGATATGTATATTGTTATTAATGATGATGTTTATGTGATTATCAACTCATGATTTATAGATATGATCTTTACACATGGATTATGGTTGATCTTTATGATATTAATATTGAGTATTTTTTATTATGGTTATGCTCATGATGATGTGAATGTGGACTCACCTAGCTAGGCTTATGATGATATGTCTATTTATTCATGTTTTTGATAATGTTTGGTTATGGATTTGATGTTATCTCATGTGATTATGAGGAGAATGTGATTTTTGATGATGACTAAGATGATATTTATGACATTTATGATTATGGTTCTTGGTGATGTGGTGTATGGATATGATGATTTAATTTCATTTTTGAGATAATCATGTTTATGATATTGATATGATTATGGTGTTCATGCTGAAATTTAATGAGTATATACTTCCTTATTTATATTAAGACATGTGGTGAAAAAATGGTTTATTGTTGTTTATTCATGGATATTATGATGTTAATATGATGTTGATGGTTATGATTATGTTCATCAATATGGTTTATGCTAATGATGGTTGTTTTTGTTCATGATATAATGATGATGTTATGTGATGTGGTTATGATTATGGTTATGTTATTTAAAGTGAAGCACATAAAGTACGTTGAATAAAAAAACTAGATGAGAGAAAGAGAAGATAATCAAGAGACAAACATCTAAGTGAATATATCAACTAGTATGAGAGGATAAGAAGAGGGCATGATGTTTCTTCTTTAGAAAAGACTAAAATACACCAAAGTTGGATTAACTTAAGGAACATAAGCCTTTAAAATGATTCACATGAGTATTTTTTAGTTGTTAAAAAGGTGTCTTAACCACATTATGTTAAGTGAGTTCAAAAAACATCCCTTACTTATAGTGGATAAAGGGGAGATGGATGAAAATGGAACCTTCTTGTGAGACTATCATGCCTCTTATAAAGGTTACCAAAGAGTCAGTATAAACAAGTCCATGTCATATAAGGTGTAGACTGATTGATGGGGGAAGTTTACTCATGAGATCTAATTATGGATTTTAAAATTAGTTTGCTTTTAAGAGCTAATTGTGGCTTTCAAAATTATTTTGCTTTTGGAGCTGATTGTGGATTTCAAAATTATTTTACTTTTTATAATGTTTGATAATGGGTATTTTGATATTTTTTTGTTGTTGGGGAGGGTTTTGGAAGCTAATTGATGTAATAATCTTCCAAGAAATTTCTATTCTTTGAAAAATGCTTTACTCAGCCATCTTTAAAGGGAGTGGTCTAAGTTTGTGTTCTTTGTTTAATAGTTTTGGTAGCTATCCTTCAAGGGAGAAATCTACCTTACTTTGAACAATTTTAATATGTTTTTTGTAGCTATCCTTCAAGGGATTTCAAATGCTATGAATGACCCATGATTGTTTTTGGTTGTGATTTTGCTTTTTATTTTGATTTTGATTGACATAGACTTGCTTATATATGCTTAAAGGGTCTCTTTTTATGAAGGCAAAACTAAAAGCATGAGAAGATTGAGTAGGTGTGAAAATGGTTTAGGTGACAATGACCATAGGAATCCATCCTAGGAAAGGGGTAGAAAGTACCATGAGAATCATGTCATGGGTAGAGGTATGGTACCCATTATTCAAGATTAGGCTATGATTATGATGGATAATCACATGATTCAATTTTAATTAGTTGCCCATAAAATATGGAGATGAATGTGGTTTGAAAGCAAGGGATGAGCTTAAGTTAGACAAAAGTTGAGTTTGATCCTTTTTTTAACAAAAGAAAGGATGTAGATGCAAAGCATTAAGGGGCTCAAGGTCTGGGTTTCCCTCAAAAGAAGACAACTGGTAAGCTCGTGATCTATACTTATGTGTTATGATATAAGGTCCAAGACAATTGAAAGAAAACTTGCCTCGCTTGATTTTCTCCATAGTGGTGACATGTTGATTCTCTTTTAAGATGAGGTCTTTGATATTGAATTCTTGTATTATAAGGTGTTTATTATAAACACACTTGATTCACTCCTGATAGACACAAATATGGGTAAGAGTAGCTAAATAACACTCATCAAGTAACTCAAATTGGGCTAAATGTTCATGATGGTAATCATCTTTAGAAATGATATCTTGCATGGATATGTGAAGAGAAGGAATTTAGATTTTGAGAGGCAAGATAGCCCCCACTCCAAACACAAGAAAGAAAGGGGTAGCACCTGTGAGGGTTTGAATTCTAGTATGATATGCCCATAAGGTGAAGGGAATGTGTAAATTCCAGTCTTGATCAGATGCACTAACCATTTTAGTTAGCATGTTATTGAGATTTTTATTAGAGGCTTATACCTATCCATTTGCTTGAGGATGATAGGGTGATGATAAACTTGATATTGAATGCATCATAAATACCTTGGAATTATTTTTTTTCAAAGATTTGTCATTATCAGTGACAATTTTGTGATGAACATTAAAACAATACATAGTGTGATGATTAATAAATTAGAAAATATTTTTGGCTTTGGTTGAGACAAGAGGAATAACCTCTACTTATTTGGTAAAATATTTGACTGAAGTGATGATAAAATGTTGTCATTAAGAATAATGGGGGTTAATTTCAATAATAAGGTCTAGACCCCATTATGAGAAGAGCCAAAAATCTATGGATGCATGAATATTATGGTTAAGTGCATGATGTAAATTGGTGTGTTTTTGACACTTAATACACTTTTTCACATAATCATAGTATTCTTGGTTAAGGGTAGGCCAATAATAGCTAAGATAAAATATATGTTTAGAAATGGTAAGGCCACTAAAGTATCCCCCATAGATCCCATCATGCATTTCCCTAATAGCATGAGAGGCCTTGTGATGATGTAAGTAGTAGAATAGGAGACCATCAAAGCTATGTTTATAAATAATCCCCCCCAGTATGGTATAATGTGAGGTACTTTAGATAAACATTGAAGGAATGATTATATGGTTAAGATAGTCAAAGGTTTGTTGATACCAAAGGTTAGGTTGGGTCTCCTCTACATTGAAAATGGTGGGAGATTTTAATTTGATATAAGAGGGTTAGGTAATTCTATGGATAATGATAGATAGCTTAGAGTTAGAGGGTGAAAATGGGATGTGAGAAGTGAGGTAAGCCATCATATCGACAAACTTGTTCATAGATTGTGGAGAGGTTTGGATTTGGTAGTGTTAAAATGAGGCTAAGAGTATGTTAAATAATTTTTTATACTATTGTAGAACATCATTATTTCATTGATAATATCTATTAATTTGATTGACCACTAGTTGAGAGTCACCAAATATGTTGATCATTTTGACTCCTAAGGCTAACAAAGTTTGAAAACCTATTACTAAGGCTTCATACTCAGCCATGTTGTTGGTGCACTCAAAATCTATCTTGAAGGATAAAGGAAGAAGAATAGTATAATGTTGGCTCCCCCACCATGTTGACACTTTGATCCATTGAAGAATATTTTTACTTGATAGGTGAAGTCTAATTGAGAGAGGTTATGATGTACTCATCAGGGAACTCAAAGGGAAGAGGTTGATTGTCTGTAAATGGTGCTTTAGCTAATTGGTCAACAATGACTTACCATGTAATTGAATTCTATTAAATAAACTCAAGGTTAAACTTAGCTAAAAGCATAAGACACTTGGCCATATGTTAGTTTTGGTATTGTTTGGAGTGCATATACTTGAGTGGGTCAATGTTGGTTATGACATAGGTCTTGTGGTTGAGAAGGTAGTGGTGGAGTTTGGTGGCCATGAAGACCAAGGATAGGAAAACTTTATTAGTATGAGTGTACTAAGTTTCATACTCTATGAGCTTGTATGCAATGTAGCAGATGGATTGTTCTTTATGTTGTTCATATTGATGAGCAAGTATTTACCCTAAGGATTGGTCAATGGTCGAGATATAAAGGTAAAAAGGTTGATCTTCCTTGGGAGAAGTGAGGATAGGTAGAGACAAAAATTACCTTTTAAGTGAATCAAATGCCTTTTGACAGTCGTTATTCCACTTAAAATATAGATCCTTCTTTAGAAGGTGGTGGAAGGGTTGGCACCAATTTGAGAACTGAGAGATAAAGCAATGAATATATTAATTCTTCCCTTATAAATTATGGAGTTGCTTGAGGTTGATTAGAGAAATCATGTCAAGGATTGATTTGATTTTGGTAAGATTTACTTTGATTCCCCAAAGGGATATGATAAAGCCAAAGATTTTTCCAAATAATACTCTAAAAATACACTTTTTGGGGTTAAGGTAGACTTGGTAATAGATGAGTCATTCAAAGATAATCTTGAGAATGACCAAATGATCTTTACGACATTTAGATTTCCCAAGAAGGTCATCAACATAGTCTTCTATGATTTTGTGGATAAGGTCATAGACAATGTAGGTCATGACACATTGGTATGTTGCACTAGTGTTCTTTAGTCCAAAAGGCATGACCCTATAGCAAAAGGTCCCCCATGGGGTGATAAAGGTAGTTTTATGTTGATATTTGAGGGTAATTAGGATTTGATTATAACTCAAGAATCTATCCATGAAATATAACATCTCATGGTTGGCTATAATATCAAATATCTAGTCAATGCTTGGTAAAGTAAAGTAATCTTTTAGGTAAGCAAGGTTGAGGTCATGAAAGTCCACACAAATGCATTTTCCCCCTTTGGCTTTGGTGATAGGCATGATTTTTAAGACCCATTGGGTATAGTTAATGGGTTGAATGAAGTTGATCTATAGGAGGTGTTAAAGCTCTTGTTTGATAAAAAGTGTTATGTAAGGGTACATTCATTGAAGTTTCTTTCTCACAAGCTTAGCATCATGGTTGGTGACTATGTTATGGGTAGTGATGGATGGGTCAATTCTTGGCATGTCATTGTAAGACCAAGTAAATGTTATGTTACGGTCTTGCAAGAAGGAAGGGAAGTCATGGAGCTCATCAAAATTTATTGATTGGCTAATTTTGATAATGCAAGGGTTGTTTGAAGTTCCCAAGTTGATATCCCTGGTGGATTCATTCAACATGGTTGAAGTCTTAAGAGGAAGAGATTTATGGATAGAAGAATCTAGTGCACCAAGGTAGGTGAGAATGGAATCATCATCCTAACACTGAATGGTATTAATGGTAGGATAATCATATCTTATCATTTTAGGATGGGCCAAAGGCATGGTTATAGTCACTCCATCATTTTGATAAGTTAGGGGTCTGAGGTTGATCATGTTGATGAAAAAAATTTAGGGGGATGATGTCAAAATCCTCAATTGTTTATGGTGGATTGGATGGTGAGGATGGGATTTCCTTGTTAATGATAGTAATAGGAGGTGGGTTGGTTTATTGTTTAGGTGGCATGAAATTAAGGCCATGCCTTTCATGAGGTTTTTATTTTTTATTAGAATCAACTCATGTGGCCCATGTCCATACCAACCTAGGCTAAATCCCTTCCAATCACACTTATAGAGGTATGTATGGCAAACTCTAGTTTATCCAAGTAGGAAAAACTAGAGGTGAATGGTCAAGGTGAAAAAAAGGTGGCAGAAGTGTTGAGGGTTTTATCAAGTCCCCCATAGATGAAATTGGTCTGATAAGTTAAGGGTTCAAAATGAATAATGAATCCAATATTGGATTCATAACTAGGTTGGTGTTCAAGTTTCCCATACTCTTGGGGAGTAGGGAAAGCATCAAGGGTTAGAAGGTGATACTCCCCCAATGAAAGATGATATAATGTTAATTCCAAAGGGTCTATTGTGGGGATTTAGGTAGAAGGAATAGATGAACTAATAGATGTATCATTAGTATAAGAAGAATGGGTCTCATATTTTAATGATGAGGGCTTGTCAGATGGGGGAAGGAAAATGTCATTAGGTCAGTACATCATGTTGCATGATGTGAAAGGGCTCAAGTCATCTTGTATGGTAATAACTTAATCTTCATGCTTAAATTTGATGCATTAGTGTAGGGTAGATGGTACACAACCCATGAAATGAATCCAAGGGCATCCTACAAAAATATTATATTATAATTCTCCTTCTACTATATATAATAACTCCTAAAGTGTGTGGGGTCCTAAGTAAATATGAAGGACAATAGTTCCTAAAGTCATGGTCATGGTATCATTAAATTATTGGAGCACTGCTAAGGTTTTTGAAATAATTTTCTTGGGTAATTTGAGTTGGTTATACACATGGGAGAAGATTAATTTTATACTATCTCCTCCATCAATCATAACCCTCTTGATGTAGGTCTAGTTGATATAAGCAGTAATGAAGAGAGGAGGATTTAGATCATCTAGATAGATAGAGGGTATTTTTGAATCCTTAAAGGTAACAAACATGGAAATGTGAAGAGATCTGATAAAGGCTACTAAAGGTTGAGGGTCTTCTAGCCTCACCTTTATATATTTCAATGCTTATATCATTGCTTGGTGGTGGTAGGGTGAGGTATTGATTAGCTCATACAAACTCATCTTTATCAACATCTAGTGAAGCTATTTTAGAACTACTCATTAGATGGATTCAAATGGATTAGAGTGAGAGGGTCCCAAGATGGACATTTCGGGTGTGGTTAAAAGTAAATGTCCTCGATGTTGGTTGGGTGGTTGGGTGAAGGAAGAAGGATATGTCTATGGAATGGACACCTTTGTCTTCCCCTTATCCTTTGGTTGAGCTTGAGATCATGTGACGACATGGATGGTATGGATTGGGGGAGGAGTCAGGCTAGGTGATCACTTTGGTTCCTCTTAACTTTGAGGTATGTGTGGAGGGATAGGTAGGTGTTGGTCAATGGCTATTGTTTCTTGGATTGATGTCAAGCTTATAGGGGGCTCACCTGAAAATAAGTCATCCTCATGATATAGCTGATGGTTTATCATTTAGAGAGTTCTATATTTCTCTATGTCATGCCTAGGTATCTTAGAATGTTAAGAAAGATGCTTGTAGTAACCTCTAAAGTATGGTTGAGTAGGACTCAAGCAATGGTGGTGAAGGTATAGGGGTATTGGTTTTGGTAGTGGGGGTGGAAGCCCAATTAAGAGTGGTTTTGATGGTTAAGGACTTTTGTGAAGGGGTGTCCTTGGTGGATGGTTTAGGTTTTTGTAGAGAGGTTGAGGGTCTAGGGTTAGAAAGTTTTGGGGTAGACATTTAGGAGATAAACGGTTTGTTTATAGATGGTTGGGAGGTAGGAGGTATGCCCATGGATGACTTAATGAAAATAGGCATGAATAAAATTAAAAGTGATGGTGTAACAAAAGTGGTGGTTGGGTTTTGATTTGGATGGTTGGCTTCTCAATTAAGGTAGAGGGATGAGGTCCTAAAATAGAGGGAAAAATGGAGAGGGGAGGTAGAGTTTTGGTTTTTTGGTTTTAAGGTGGTTTTACCTTTTTGGTTGGGTCAACTTGGGGTTTGTTTGATAGGTTTAGTAGGCTTAAATTCAAATTTATTGATGGGTGAGTAAGGTTATGAGTATAAAATATTTTAGGGTTCTTAGTGGGTTTGGATAGGATGGTAGGGGTGATTTAGTGACGTTAGGTGAGATTGGTTCAATTGGTGCTAGTGTAGTTTGATGGGTAAAGGTGTTTTATGGTTAGGTTGCGGTGATAGAGGATTTGAGAGTGGAAGGGGTAGGTTAATCTAATAAATAAGGCTCTTAGTTGGTTTTATATGGGAGCCCAAGATATTGCCAAAAGGTGGCTTTATCTAGGTTAGAATTGGATATGAATTCTAAGTTTTGAACCAGACTACATAAGGGCTTATAGATGGGTCTAAATCCCTTGGTAGTGGATTCAAAGGATAGACCCAAGGGTTGAGGGGGAGGAATGATTATCTCATCATTTTCCTGAGCAAGAGGTTCCAATATCTAAGAAGGTATTTCATTAGTGGGATATGAAGGCAACATGGTTTCTTCCTTAAGAGTTACTATTAAAGAAAGAGTGGATTGTTATATGATTAAGGAAAATGATAAAGTGGGAAGGGTTTCCTCTTTTGATGTGCATACCAAAGGAAAGGTTGGTGACTCCACTACCTCAATAAGTGAAGTGGGGGGAGAGGTGATTTGGTTAATGGTTTCCTTAGTAATGAATTCACCAAGAACCATATTGATAGTATGCGCATCATGGGTATGAGATTACTCTACTTTCTTTTCATTTTTGGTAGAAAGATCATGGTTTGGGAATGGTTATCTAAAAATGTCAAGTGATTGGTTTGGGATTATCCAACACAAGATCCCCTTTGTCAATGAGGTTTTAGAAAATGTTCTTAAAGGTGTTACACATACTAACATCATGTCCAATAACTCAGTGGAAGCTTCATGATTCATTCTCTTTATACCAACCAAGTGCAAGATGAGAAAAATTGAATTATTGTAAAGTTTTGATGGGGGGAAGTTGTATGATATTGGATTTTAACAATTTTTCCAAGATTGAAGCATATGACTCTTCAAGTGGAATAAATTATGTATGAGTGTTATGGCTTGGGTTCTTGGTATTTTGGTTAGAGGAATTAAAAGAATTAGATTGGTTAACAATGGGTAGAGGAGCAATATTAAGAACAACCACATTCATAGTTACCTTATTTTTAGAGTTGGTATTGGTTTGGTTGTTGGGTTTAGAGCAAAAAGTCTCATTTGGTTTAAAGGTAGAGTTATTATTTCTCAATTTCAACCTCCCCTCATCAATGGCCCTATTTTATAGTTTTGTGCCATGGTGAAAGCTTCATCAAAGGTCCTAAAGCTTTTAACCCTTAATGTAGAGGAGATGTGTTTGGCACAAGCCCAAGAAAATATTTCAATCATATCGGGTTGGGGTAGAGATAAGGAGATTTGGTTTATCAGGCTTCTCCAACAAGCTACAAAATCAATAATGGATTCATCATCAAATTTCTAAATGGAGTAGAGATCAATGATGGATAATTTATTAGAGATGTTTATGGAAAAGTGATCTAAGAAAATCTAATCTAGTTGGATAAAAGAAAAGAGGGAGTGCTTTGTAATAGCATTATACCAATCTAGTGATGGACCTGATAGAGACATGGGGAAGGTATGAAGAAGGAGATCATTATAGTAGGAAATCATATAGCATAAATTCCTAAATGTTATTAGGTGTTGATGAGGGTCCTCCTTACTTTGAAACTTAGATAACTTATAAAGTTCCCATTGAGGAGGGCATAGGAAAATGGGGATTGATGGGTGAATTGGTTCCTTACAGATTTGTTCATATGAAAAAATATTATGAGATCTAGAAATGGATGACTCGGTAGTCATTTTATCCATCAACATTATGATAAGGTTAGTTTGGGGTTGTGTACCCTCATATTTGTAAGGTTGGTTTTTTTGGGTTTTGGTAGGTGTGAAATATTTATATTTAGTGGGGGGTTGAGAGGCTACCACAAGTTGGTATGTGGTCATGGGTGGTTGGGATGATGCCACATATGAATACGTGGAGATAGGCAGTTGGGTGGAAGGTAGAGGTATATACCCTTATGGGTTAGGGATATAGCTTGGGTTATATGCAATGGGATCTTGTTGAGACATTAACACAAGTTAGGTAGGAGGTATGGTTGGGTTAGTAGATAGAGGGTAGGTGGTCACTTTGGTACTAATGGGTGGAAGGTGGAAGGTATGGGAATCACCAAGCTCTGTAATGGAGTGGAGGTAGGTGAGTTAGAAATGAGAGGAATGGTGGTGGCATTATTTAGGGGTAATCCTATAGTAATGGAGGTACTAGTGCCCAAAGGCTAGGTTAATCCTATACTAGGAGGGCTCTTAGTTGGGGAAAAAGGTGCTTGGGTGTTACTTGGTTGAGTGGGTTGGTTCTAAATGGTGGTATCAATGGGGTTATTGGTAGAGGATGATGTTTAGGTGACTAAAGGTTTAGTGTAGATGGTGGACATAAAAGTGTCACCCATAAGGTGGGATGGAATGTTTTAGGGTTGGTCAATAGGTGGAACTAAAGAAGGGATATGGTGGGATATAACATTAAGGTAATCATGGAGGGATATGGGGTTGTTATCCAGAAAGGTGGTGAAGTCCACATCACCTTGGTCAAGTATTTGAGGGATGGGAGGACTCCTAGAAGGATGAGGATAACTCTCTACATCTAAGATATACTCCATGGGTAAGGGAGAAGAGGAATATGGGTGATTAGATGGGTCCTAGTTTGCTTGGTTTCTTAGTTGTTGCCTAGTTAAAACCATGTAAATGAATAAAGGAGGAAGATAAAGCAATCTCACAACTCAAACAAAGAGAAGATAGGAAATGATCAATGAAATAAAACACACACTAGTGTATGTTGAATCCTAAGGTTCTTTTTAGTCTCTTTTGTGCCTTATGCCTTAAGCTTTAAGAATTGTGTGACTCAAATTGGCTTGTAGAGTAGGTACTAGAAAAGAAGTCTATGGTTAGTTTTAGGTTGTATTTAGGATCTTAAAAGGATCTATATTGGAATCATTACATGGCTTGATATTGGGTCCTACCCCCTCACTTCACACACCACAACAATAAGGGTGTTGAGTGCTTAGCCAAGATATACCGATTGTCAGAGATTATACTCAACCAGAGAGCTGAATTGGTTTTCCCTTTGGTGATGAAATCTTAGGATAGCTGAAAAAAGTGACTGCTAGGTAATGAAATCCTAATTAGGCCTTATGTTAATGTTTTATATTTATTTAGATTTAAGTGCTTTGGTCATGTGTATGGCAAGAATGTGACTATGATTGATTACTTTGCTTTAATTAAGCTATGTGAGCTAAAATAAGCAAGCAGACAATGGATGTAGTCAATTTTAAGCCCAAAAAGAAATTTTGATTTCATTGTATGATCAAAAAGGTAAGAAGAATAAATCACTTAGATGCAACTATGAACCCTATAAAAGACTCAAGGGCCCCACTACGCATGCCAGAATGTTTTAGATAAATTTTGCTTATGTTCTTTGAAAGAAAGAGAAAAGAAAATTTTGAAGGGTATGGTAGAAAAACATGATATATTGTGCACACATTGATCTAAATGAGAGTAGATACTCCTCTTTGGCTTGGGAGGAATGACCTGTAGATAAGAAAGCACTGAAAGAAATGGTTGGTTAGATAGATAGTTGGGTAGATTGCCTAGCAAGCTAGATCTAAGAAGCATGAGCTTCTTAAGAGGCTATCAATCCATTATTCTTAAACAATTAAGTTTATAAATTGAAAGATAAATTACTTTCATAAATGATAGAAGGTACTAAAATTAAGTATAAGAAGTGTTTAATGAAATAATAGATGAAATTGATTAATTATAACAATAAATGGGTCGATATTAATGTTAAATAGGTCAAGTATGGTTCAAAAAATAGGTTAAGGATCTGTGATTGGGAAAATGGTCAAGGATTGGTATTTGTTTAAGGTCTAGCAGGTGAAAATAGGTTATTATTATTTTGTCACATAGTGATTGTCGATGATTGGGGTGATTGTTAAGTATTAGGGTAATCATCGGCAGTTAGGATAACCATTGGTGGTTGAGACAAACCATCAAAAATCAAGGTGACCATTAGTAGTTAATATGGGTGGGTTCTAGTCAAGAAAATTTTATCTTGATGAGGTCACAAAGTTAAATTCTAAGAGATGGGTTTGGGCTGGATTGATTGCAAAATAAGAACAAAGTAATTGAATGATTAAAAATAGACACTTAGCTTATTGTTCATTGATTTGAAATGTTTGGGGTATTGGTGGAACCTAGAGTAATTTTAGTAGAGCAATTGTACTTGGATATTGGATGATAGGTGGTATCACTTAGGATCTCTGTCATACTTACTAGTTCATTGGTTCACTGGGAGAATATCTATAAAAGAGAATGTTGATGCAAGAGGCTCTAACTGATCTAAAGGTTAATGAAAAAAAGGTCTTGAATAAAATTAAAAACTACACCATTTCTTATATCCTATCGAGACCTTTCTAATGGTATGTGGAATGTATAAAATAGAGATCATATGCTCCTTGTGCAAGCTGGTCAAAGTTCTAGTCAAGCTAGTCAAATTTGGTCAAATTTGGTCAAAATGAATAAATTGACCAGTGTGTAATAATTAAAAATTAGTTACATGACATAGAGCATCTTGAGACATTTTCAACATAATTTATGATTCATAAAATAGAGTCTGTATGCAAAAGATATGGTCGGTCAAAGTTATGGTCAAACTTGGTCAACAAAATGACATGGCAAAAATCCAGACTAGTAAGAACATGACACATGGCATGAAGTGTGAGAAAAATGTGTTATTTTAATCATTTTTATTTTATAGGAGATATAGTCATCTTCAACAATTGATAAAAAAATTTGGGGTTTGGATGTAACATCTAGTTGGACATTGACAAGTGGTGCAACGAGTGGTCGACAAGTGGCATGGTGAGTTGTCAACAAGTGGTGAAAGGATATTGAACCACATGGTTGGTCCTCAAGCCACCACATGAATTTACACCAATTAATTACCATCTCCAATTTTGTTTCCCAAATGTAATTTACCATTTCCACGTGACCCATCCATGTCACCACGTACATGCCACATAACAAAATGTTTTATCCATAAATATCGATGTGAAACCCATGTTCCATACCACATGCACCACATAGTTCCAATTAAATTAAAAAACTACCAAATACTCCATGAAATAAAATCCAATGCTAATTAATTGTCATATCATGCCATAAAATTCATAGTAATTAACTACTATGTGTGCCCCCCACTTTCTAATGTGGGAATAAAAGATCAGCATAAGCCAACGTAAAAGTGGAGAATGGGATTTGAACACATGAAATACGAGATAAAATGATAATTATTTGGCCATTGGAACTAGGCATGTGAGAACTATATAAAGTGCATGAAATTGTATTTGAAGCATGTATTTTTTGTGAAGATAATTCAGGCTTAAGGACTAGTCTTTATTCTTCCTCTGATTTGAAGCATCTAGAGTCATTTTTGGACTCTGAGGTAAACTAGTGAAATATTATAGTTTTCGAGATGGTTATAAAAATATTTTGAGTTTCTATATTTAAGGTCATTTGTCACTTATTTTGATACTTGAAAGTGAGATTTTTGAGTAGAATACATCCCGAGGTGTTTTCAGGAAGGTGAAGAATCTGTTTGAGTATTTACCAGGATTCTTTGAAGGTCCAAAACACATGTGGATCCATTATTGATTGTAAGAATTTGTATTTATATATTTTTAATCATTTTATAGTGGATTGGTTTGTGTTTAAAGTGAACCTAGAGATGTAGGCATTTGTTGAACTTCGTAATTAACTCTTGTGTAGTGTGTTGGTTTTTTGGATTTATTCTAGTAAAATATTGTTATAATTTAATTTATAAGTCCAATTTTTAAATTATTCCATAAATTTATTTTAAAATCAAAATAAAATTATGTTATCATATTATTGCTTAAGTTTACAGATCAAATTTTCTATCAGAGTGGTTAGTGTGTTAGGTTAACTTTTGTTAGGACATTGTTCTGGTGCATTAAGTTTGATATCAGAATTAAATTTGTGAGTGAATTTGTGATTTTGTTATTTAATAAAAATTATTTATTGTAGAACAATAGATCCAATGTTATCCTAGATTCAGTTTCTACTGAATTGCATTATCATTATGATAATGTAATTTCTTCAAGCCCAAGAGCAAAGTCGACAAGCGACAGAGAAATGATAGAAGCAACAGATCGAGAGACTCCAATAGAGAATTATTAAAAAGTGAGAAAAAATACAATAAGAACATCAAATAAGAAGAGGATGTATGGAGATTTAGATATTTGTAGACATTGTGCCTATCAAGGTCATACTTCCAAGTAATGTTGGATCTTACATCCCAATTAGGCATTGTTATAGTTCAAAAAGCAAAATGAACAGAGATACAAAGCAAAGGGGAAGGCACATGTCAAAAAAGTTTAAAATCTTAGTTATCCTAAGAATCAAGAAGTAGATGAAGGAATGATCTAAGAGATGTTGCCAAACTAGACTACAAAGGTACATTCTAGTTATAGCAGGGATTCTTCTAATTCATATATTCTTGCTAGTCCTATTAATCAGAATGATGTTGGAAGTCTAGAAGAAAATAATGATCCAATTATTAATGAATATTCAAATGTACATACTGAAGATGAAAATAATGAAATCAACTCTTCTATCTATATTGACAATGTTAGGGAAATTGAATGTCCTAACCTTAAACATTCATCAATTTCATGTGCTGATACATTTGAGAAGCACACAAAGGGAATAGGTCTAAGTTGTTGGTTAAAATGGGATTCAAAGGAAAAGGCCTTGGTTTTAGTGGTCAAGGAATTGTCCAGCCTATCCAAGTGGTAAAGAGACCACTCCATGTAGGATTAGGATATAGAGGTGAAGTACAATCATCCCAAGAAGCTAAGTTGAAGGATTACTCAAATAGTAAGCTAAAACATCTTGAAGATATAGAAGAAGTACTCTTCAAATATGAAATAGTTATATTGGATGATGAATCTTCAAATGACTCATCAAGGTATGTAAAGAAGAAATACTCGAATGTATTTTTTGATTATGCGCAATAGAGTCATAAAAGGAAGTTTAAGAAGACTAAAAAAAATAAATGACCTAAAGAAGACATGAAGTTATGTTTTTACTTCAATGCTAAAATAAGATAAGAAAAGTCAAAAAAAAACTAAGGCAAAGGTTATAACTACATCTGTAGTTAAACAGAAGACATATCCTCCTCAGACAAAAATCTAGTCAGTCTGAACCTGAGATAACATTAGCAAAGGAGATAATAGTCATTGGGAAGCTGACAATTTAGAAATTATCACCCTAGAAAAGTAAAAAAACATTTTTTTGAAAAGAATAATTTCTAATAATTCTAAGATAGATGTTATCTTTGATAAACAAAATCAAAAGAATTTGATCTTAGAAGATGTTGTAAAAACCCTAAGATTAGAAACCAAGCCACATGTCCATCCCTATTTTTTGGATAGAATAGATGATGGTAATGGTGAATATGTAAATAAAGCATGTAAACTATGATCTAAAATCACCACCAACTTACTACATGAATTTGAATTAGATGTAGCTATACTACAGTTTAGTGGCATTATCCTAGGTAAACCATATTTGTCTTTGAGAAAGGCAACATTTTCCAAGAAGGAAATCAGTATAGCATTGTAAAAGATGGGATAGAATATCTCATATGAGCACATCGATAGTAATAATTATAGGTAAATGGTACCTTCAATGTTATTTTACTCATGTATGTTGTAGACAAGAACACTGTAGGGTAACAAAAGATGCCATCATGAGAAGCATCAAGAATAGATCCACAAACAGGTTGTATATTTTAATCCATATATAGTGTGCAATCATGTATACATATTTGTAAGTATTAAATATAGGAATTGTTAATAATTTCATAATACCCAAGAATGGGTAATGTTTTTAATCATTATATACATTTATAGTGTTTAAAAAGACCCAAGAAGGGCAACGTTTGTAAAATTGTGTTATTATGTAAGACCCTAAAAGGGCAATTGTAAAATGGTGATTGTTATAACACCAAGTGATAGGCAATAGTTTCAGATTTGAAGACATAAAACTAACTGACATTAATGTTGGTATTTGACATTTAGGAGATCATTTGAGATAGAGCCAAAGATCTGAAGAGTCAAAGAGCCAAGAGTCAGAGCCATGCACAGATCTTGATATGGAGTACCAAGTCTAATACCAACTTTTTGAGGATAAAAAGCCTTCTTAGTGGGGAGGATTGATTTGGAGGTCAATGAAAAAAAGGTCTTGAAGTATATTGAAACCTACACCATTATGTAAATCTTGTTGAGACCTTTCCAATGATATGCAAGCTGGTCAAAGTTTCAGTCAAGTAGGTCAAAGTTGGTAAAACTATAGAAATTGACCATTGTGGAACAATTTAAAATTATTTCATGGTGTAGAGCATGTTGAGACCTTTTTGATGAAATTTCTAATTTGTGAAATGGAGTTTGTATGCAAAATATATGGTTGGTCAAAGTTATGGTCAAACTTGGTCAACAAGATGACATGGAAAAAATTTAGACTAGTAAGAAAATGACACATGGCATGAAGTGTGATAAAAATGTGGTTTTAATCAATTGTCTTTGACAGGTGATATAGTCATCTTTGATAATCCATAAAAAAAATTAGGGTTTGGACGGAACATCCAGTTGGACATCGACAAGTGGCGTAATGAGTGGTCAACAAGTGGCATGACAAGTGGTCAACAAGTGGAGAGAGGAGATTATACCATGTTTTTGGTCCTTAATCCACCATGTTTATTTCCACCAATTAACTACCATCTCTAATTTCATTTCCTAAATGTAATTTACCATTTCCACATGACCCATCCATGTCACCATGTGCATGCCACATAACCGAATGTTCCATCCACAAATATCCATGTGAAACCCATGTTATATACCACATGAACCACATAGTTCCCATGAAATTCCAAAATTACCACATACTCCATGAAATAAAATCCAATTCCAATTACTTGGCATATCATGCCATAAACTTCGTAGTAATTAACTACTAGGTGCTCCCCCCCCACTTTCCAATGTGGGAATAAAAGATAAGCATAAGCCAATGTAAAAGTGGAGGATGGGATTTTAACCCATGACCTATGAGATAAGATAATTATTTTCCTATTTCACCTAAAAATGTGAGCACTATATAAAGTGCACAAAATTGTATTTGAAGCATGTATTTTCTGTGAAGACAATTCAGGCTTAAGGATTAGTATATACTCTTCCTCCCATTTGAAGCATCTAGAGTCATTTTTAGACTTTGAGGTAAACTAGTGAAATATTATAGTTTTCGAGATAGTTACAACAATATGATGATTTTATATATTGGATTTTATTTCTCATTGATTTTGATGCTTGAAAGTGAGATTTTTGAGTAGAATACATCCGGAGGTGTTTTTGGGAAGGTGAATAATTTGTTCGAGTATTTACCTGGATTATTCAAAGGTATGAAACACTTGTGGATCCATTATTGATTTTAATCATTTATATTTATTTAATTTCAATCATTTTATAGTGGATTGGTTCATGTTTAAAGTGAACCCAGAGATGTAGGCATTTGTTGAACTCTGTAATCAACTCTTGTGCAGTGTGTTGGTTTTCTAGATTTATTCTAGTAGATTGTTGTTAAAATTTAATTTGTAAGTAAAAATTTTAAATTATTTCATAAATTTATTATAAAATCAAAATAAAATTATGTTATCATATTATTTATTAAGTTTACAGATCACTAACTCTGGACATGGATGATGATCATTCAATTCTTGATCTCTCTTTCACCCTCCTTTCTTATTATAGGAAATAAGGAGAGGTGTAATGATATGTTAACCATATGTTTAACAATAAGTTCAAATTTATATTTTTCATGCATTATTTCACACATTATTTAGACAACCTAAATGTAAAAATGCAAGATGGAGTTAACTGGACCTTGATTGTTCAGGGAGTGGAAAACTACCCGTCAATGATCAGGCTTAATTGTCGATACTTAGGGTGACCATCAGTGAATGAGGGTCAAAGGATAAGTTGGGTCAAAATTTGGGTTATTTAGTGGGTCATTCTATCTTGGGTTTGTGGTTGCAAGGGGTGTAGATGGTCCTTAAGGGGTCCTAAGGTGGTTTAGGGTTTTTTGGCATCTAAAACCATTGTGTGTGGTTTTCTATTGTCTACAATAATTATTACTTTATTCATATTCATTATCATCCTTAAGAGGACACTTGGTATAAAAATGTCATATATTACAATAATTAAAGCATTTAAAGGGTAATTTACCTTTGTATTTTTTAGACCCCTTTTTAAGCTTTTTGATAAATAAAACCTCCTTTTCATCTAGTTCATCACTGGTTTCATCGTTTGATTCAAAAAAAAATTGCCTTTTTGAGGATTTGAATTCTACGTCCCTTTTAGACAATTTTTCTTTTTCATTCCCCATCTCACATGCCATGATAATTCCATGTAACTCATCCATTATTAATTTGTTTAGATCCTTTATTTCTTTGATTGCAAATTTTTTTGCATCAAATCTTAAAGGTAGAGACCTTAGTACCTTTTGGATGATTAAATATTCTTAGAATTTTTCACCAAGCCCTTTGATAATGTTGATAATTTCATCTATATAAAGTAGATAGGCCACAATGTTTTCATCCTCTTTCATCTTGAAACTTTCAAATTGTCTCCTATGAGTTTGAAGGTTGGCCATATTAAATTTGTTATCTACCTCATAGATGGTCTTAATTTTATCCCAAATCTCCTTAATAGAGTCACACTACATTAATTTTAAAAAATCAAATTCTAACAAACCACAGAGAATAACATTCATTTTTTTTGCATTATTTTCACTAGCCTTTTTTCCTACTGTATCTATTGGTCGAGTCTATGGTAATGTGTATCCATCAACAACTACTTACCAAATGTCAAAACCAAAGGCCATTATATATGTCCCCATCCTTATACTATAGAATTCATAATTTTTCCCATTGAATAATGGAGATTTGTTGGTGGAGAAACTTTCTAAAACCTAATGATTGGCCATGTGTGCTTCTAGGATCTACCTTATAGTGGTTAAATTGGTCCTAAAGGAACCTTGATTTGACACCAATTATTGAGCACACACTACACTAATGGGGGTGAATCAATTTGTAATAATAATTTACTTTCTTTCTAATTAACTTTCATAAATAAACTATTCACATAAGAATAAGTAAATGCACAAAACAAAATTTATTTGGAAAACCCTTAGTCAGGGAAAACCACACTTGAAAGGCTATTTAGATCTACTATCCAAATCTAGCCATAAGATTGATAATTATTTTTTCAAAATATTTATAGGCACCAAACTACTTGGAAACACCAATCCCTAATGCCAAGCACCAACTTATCTCTAGACACCGATCTCTTTGAATTGAAGCACCAACTCCATTTCCAAGCACTAACTTAGTAAAAGACATTGATCTTTCTATTTTGAGGCATTGATCTCACTTAAATAATTTCCACCTTCTCATTATTACTTTGTTAACAAATGATGGCACAATCAAGTTTCACATTTATCCCTTTTCTCTCTCTTCTTCTTCTTATTCTCCTTGTATATAATAGAAATAATTATTTCTTATTTTTCATCCAACATCCTTTCACCTTATATAGACTTCAAAGGCTTATCCCAATGGGGGCATCCCATTATCAATGCACCTTTTCATTAACCAAAGTGTCTTTTATTTTATTTTAATTAATTTCAATTAATCCTCTAAGATGGGTGATTTTCCTAAGATAGTAATATAAACAAAGAGAGTCGGGCTTTTCATTTAAGCATTAATGCTTATAGCCATAAAACTCCTTGCTGTAATTAAAATTGATTGAAATTTAGTCCCATCAACACAAAATCATTGCTACTATAAATTAAATATATGTAACTATTGGTCCTTATTAATTAATGTTGGTCCCTTCCGTACTTGGGTGCTCAAACCAATGTAATTGGTCCTTCCATCCTTGGGCATTGGTTTTTTAAAATCTCACACTTTTTATAGTAAAATTTTGTTAGATAATTATGTTAATTTTTGACACTTTCATTTAATTTCATCAATAATTCCATTTCACACTTTTTTTTATATCCATTATAAGTTCTATTGATATCCATTATAACGTCAATGACAATTATTCTAATAAGGTTCCCTGTTATTCATCTTATGGAATATATTATCGGTACATGCTTTAGCTATAGAAAAATGTACAAAACATCAATATAGGTAAATACCTCTAGTTTTGTAGCTACCTTATGAAGTCTTGTTAATTTAATGGCCAATAAATAATTTATATATTTCCTTTTAGATAATGATAATTATTATTCATCATCGTGTATCTTAGACCTATCTATCTCTACATAAAGAGCTAAATAATGGAGGAACTTGTTACACAAGGCATTGCAATAAAAAATAGTGGTTGTGAACTCCATATACATCCCAAAATAAAATATTTATGGTGTAGGAATATTCTATATTTTTGGTCCATTATCGTAGACCTATAAATTTCATTCTTATAATTATAAATTCTAATTAGGGCTCTAGATTTTAATCAACTCATTTATCTCTTTTGCAAAAAGTAGTTGAGTTAAAATAGGGACAATGCATAACTATGAGCACCAAATTAATTACCAACATATTTAATTCATGGGAATTAATTATATAATAATAATCTATGTCAACTTCTTTCCATTTTAAATCTGATTTTAATGATGTATGATTTCATGGGAATTTACTAGACATGTTTCTTGTTGTCACTTTTTTTATTTGTTGTGTCACCCATTTATTTTTATCAAATCCATTTACCTTTGAAAACTATCACTATTTCACTTGGCCATAGATTATTTTATGTTTATGCATAAATTTGGTTGGGTTCATACTAGATTTGGATTCCATCCATATCGATATGAGACATGTAGCATGCCATCACTTGATCACTTAGTTTATGGCTTCCCTTAATCTTTTAGATCTTTACTTATATATGATAGAGCAAGGTGATGCCATTTGGCATGAAATGTGACCATTGAAAATCCTAGAAGGGATGCATGGCTTCATCTATGAATGACATATGGATTATGACTTTAATAAGTGAGACACATGGCATCTTGTCATTTGATTTCTAGGTTGTGAGTTTTGTAATCTATCATGTTGACCATTGTTCTTTGTGTAGTGAGATGGTGACACTTGGCATGATCTTTATACAATGCTTAGTCACTAATTTTAATATTTTGGAACTTTAAACACAATCCTATAATGAATTGAGTGAATCATGCATGACATGATCTCATTACTTCACATATTTTCTACTTTGGTAACTTTGAAATTTTGGTCAAACTGGTGATAAACCAATAGAGTGACATTTGACATGATCTCAATGAATCTCTTAGTCATTGATTTTAATATTTTTAAAACTTGAACATAGGTTGGTGATGAACCAAGAGAGTTACGTGTGACATGATCTCATTGTGTCACTTAGTTACTAACTTGGTAAATTTAAAATCTTATCATAGACCTTTGAAGAACTGAGAGAGTGATGTGTAACATGATCTCATTGAGCCAAAAAATTGGAGACATAAAAATGTCAATTTATCTCAAGTCAAACACCAAAGGAATTTTATACCTAATAATTGATATGGAATTTATATTATAAAGAAAAGACTTAGGTTCTCATGTAATTTTTAACATGAGAGACAGACATTGATTAGTCTTTTTCAATCATGAAAAATATAACATTTAATAAATAACGCATAAATTTTAAGCTAAAAATAAGTCATGAATAATATGATTTAGGTAAATATATGCTTGGGTATAATGTTATCTCATGTTTGAATGAGACATAAATATTTGATTTTGAATATCAAATGGATTTTTATTTAAAAAAATGAAAATGGGGTGTGTTGGTCATAACAAATGGAGACTCAATGGGAAATACTCATGAGTATGTGAGAACCTATAATTTATAGTTTAAGTATCATAAATAATTTAAAACACTATAGGAAATATATAAATAAGTTATAAAATTACTAACCCTTCTCACCTCTTTGATTGTGTGTGATTACGTGAAGGTTCATTCATCCTTGTTATGAGATATTTAACAAAGATTAGATAAAATTAAAGATTTTGTTGATCTTATATTTTTAAAAATATATATAATTTTTAATCAAAAATATTTGGAAAACTAAGCAATTCTCTTCTTTGAGCCAAGCACCCATATCCCTAAAAAAGATACCTTTGATTCCACTTTAAGAATTAATCCATTTCCATACATTCATTTGTATCCCTAATATATATTACTTTAATCACCCATCTTCCATGAGTTTTTTTTGGAACTATAGAAGAACGGTTGGGAAACACCTTTGGTTGGGTGTATAGGAATGAAATTATCTGATAATTAATTAATTAACTTCACTTTATACTTATATCAATGTTTATTATTTCTCAAACAAGTTTTAACCATGTAAACATGTAATTAATCTTTCAAGATGAGAAGTATTTCTAAAATTTTAATAAAGATATTAAAGTAACTTCTAATTGTCTGATAAACATATTTGCTCTAAATAAAACTTTATATTTAGGCATGACATGTACCTTAACTTTGAGACCTAAATTCATCATGAGTAAACTGATGAATATCCTCAAGTGTGATGAACTACCCTATGGGAGAAACTTTGGAAATTTTTTTAGAGTGGTTTGGATGACCTTATTTACTAACTTAGGAAAATATGAAATATAATATAAAAAAATATAAAATATAATCTAATCTTACTACTAAATTAGAACTCAAAATCAATTTGACATGCTCCCAATTAGACCAGCCATGAAATAGTGTTTATATATTTGTCCATTAACTAGAAAAGTCAAATCATTACTATTGCACTTATAGGATCTTTATTAATATATTTAACTCATGTAAAATATTAATGGATTTGAACATAGAGATTACATAGGAAAATATTTGAACATGCAATATACTATTTTCTTCACACTCTATGCATACCTATATTTATAGATACAAATATATAGGAAAACCATTACCTATGAATAGGGAGTCAACAACCCATGATTCCTTCCTAGAATCATGTGGTTGTTAGACACATTAAAAATAATAATATATTATAGATATGGTTTGTAAAATATTAGACTAATAATATAACATAATGATAAGTACTATTTTACTATACGGTAACTCCTTAATTTACAATGTGAATACTAAATTCCCAACATTACACCCCCCACCCTTAGTTTTTACATGGTAGAACACATATCATTCTCAAACTATAACATTCTATCAATGGATTTAATCTCATGATCTTGATAAAAAAAATAACTCCTCATCAAATGTCCATGGTTTTCAATAGGTTTATCACAAACCTAGACATGAATAGGGACCCTTCAACCTATTCACCTTATGTAGTTTTATGGATCACCACTAACCTTTCAAGATCTATGAGTGGTATAGTAAATATTTATCAGTACTCTAATATGTTTTTACATCAGGGGATTAAATAGGAATATCTCACATATGCAAGTGAACATAAATTAACCTTTATTGTTATTATAAAACATGCCATATAGAATGCTAAAACAAATGCCACCAAGTCATATTAGCATCATCATTGATGACCAATGAGAGGCATAGAAATCTTCCTTCCTCTATTGCCTCCATCATCCTTCTAAAATCTACTTAGCATATTTGAACATGAAGCTCAGATACATGAACTCTCCCACAAATGGACTTGGATGTCAATTTAAACTGATAGTATGTCTAATTACAAAATAGGGATTTTTTTTGACACTTTTGACATTACATAGAATAACTTAATTTTTTATATTGAGACTTCAACTATAAATTATGTTCTATAAAGACTAAGAAGAACTATTACTAACTAATCACTCTAATCTAATTTAAATACCAAATAACTAAAAATATATAAATAAAACAAAAAACTATACTAATGCTATAAATAGAAATTATTTTGAAAAACAAACTTTTGATTATTTTTTTGACATTAAAAATTTATATTAAACTAAAACAAAACTACACTAATTGACTTGACACATAAAATTATGTTGACCATCTATGATGAAGACATAAATAAATAAATATTTACATGACAACATCAAACATGCCTAATAAAATAACAAAACACTATAAAAAATACTACAAAAAGTCTAAAATCATGGATTACCCAAAATGGTGGGTAAAGTAGAGTTTTGACTCGGTAGGAGCTTAAAATATGGTTTTGATCAATTTGATTCAAATGAGGAGAAACTTAAGTAGATCTAAGGTGTAATTTCTTGGTGCTTGGGTTTGTTGTTAGAAGATGCATGCTAGTCATTGACCTCATCATAATCAACTTGTAGTAATAAAGGGTGACCTAGAAGGTGAGTTGAGAATGAATACCAAGGCAAAATCCTTGAATATGAAATTGATTTTCTTGATCCAAGTATATAATGTACATCTGGCTATGTGGCTTGAAATTTATAGTGGAAACTTTATCAATTGCTCATCCACTATCTACTCAAATAGAAGCAAAGAAAAGTAGCCAGGTTTGATGAAATAATAGAACATAAAATAACTATCTTATTTACATGGGAAAAAGACTAAATGAATGCCCTTATCTAACCTTAGGATTCCATTAATCTGATACCAATTATTTCTCTTATAGGATCTTTATAAAAATATTTAACTCATGCAAATATTTAATGGAGCCAAATAAAGAGAGTAAATAGAAAAGTATTTGAACACACAATATATTATTTTCTTCACACTCTATGCATACCATAGGTATAGATACAAATATATAAGAAAACCATTACCTATGAATAGGGTGTCAACAACCCATGGTTCTCTCCTAGAATCATATGATTGTTAGATTTGTTACAAATAATAATATATTACACATATAATTTGTAATATATTAGACTAATAATGTAACATAATCATAAGTACTCTTTTAATATATGGTAACTCACCAATTTACCATGTGTATACTAAATTCCCAATAATTACCTTGGAGGTATTTCAAAATAAAAGCATTGTTACCCAAAATTTCAAAGATCTGATATGGCCTAATCCATAATGGAGTGAACTTGTCATGTTGTCTTTTATTTTCATGTGTTTTACCCTATAGGAGGACTAATTCTGAAATCTTGAAAACTTTGATCTTTGATATTTTATCAAACCATATATTGATGATGCCTAGATGTTTTATAAATTTATATAAAGATTATATTCATGAATATTCCATCTAAATAATGTCTATCACTCTAAACTAAATTTTGTCATTATATTCCATATACTCTTACATAAATTGATATGTTGCAAACTTGAGAGTAATGGCAAAAATAGATTGATGTCCATATACTATAAGGAAAGGTGAAGCATTTAAATCTTGAATATATATGGTCCTATCTTCCCATAATTCATATTTCAATAATAGGTGCCATTCTCTCTTTTTTATTTATGATTGATCAAAGTCTTGTTGGTAAATTTAGCAATTTCATTCCCTTGTGGATAATAATTTGAAGAGAACTTAATAGTAATATGATTATTGTAAGTCCACTTGGTGAATTATATAGATTAAAAAGTGTAACCATAATCACACACTAAGGAAACTAGGGTTTCAAACCTGGTCAAAATATTTTCATTGACTAATTTGATCACATATTGTGTTTTAGAATTCTTTGTTAATATAGCCTCAGTCCATCTTGTGCAATAATTTGTAGTTGTCAGCCTGAACTTGTGTTTATCTTATGAATTAGGGTTAATAACCCCTAAAAAATCTAAATCCCATTATACAAAAGTTTTTCCTTCAATCACAAGCTATAAAGGCATGATAGTTTGGATTCCCCAAAGGGTGTTCACTGCCTATATTCTTACGAAAATTATTACGAGTGTCTGAAGCTTCTTCTCCATAAATGCATCTCAAATAAATTCCTTCATAATTTTTTTGATAAAGTAACCCTCTTGATCATATAGTGTGATGATTTGAACCCGAGTGTTTTCCTTTTCTCTCTATTTAATTTAAAATGAAATGTGCTTGTAATTAAATAGTGAATAATCTAGGTATACCAATCACCTCTAACTATCTGAGACTAGTTACCCTACTTGATGGATATGTGTGGATCAGTATTTATAAATATTTGAATAATACCCCATGATTATACCATTTTATTGGGCCTTATTTCTATGTCAAATTATTAAAATTTGGCCATCCATTTGCCTCTTATTTTTCCTAACTCATTTTGTCCAAGTGTGAGTTTGAAAACTGAATCTGGGATAATGGCATAAATTTTATTGCATAAAATATAATGCCTGAATTTATTCACAACTTTGATTAAGGCAAAAAAAAAAATCATAAAGTATTTCAATCTCGCTTCCTTTATATTGGTACTCATAAAAGTTATAGGATGTTTGTTGTGTTCAAATTTATGGGTGAGCATAACTGTTATAGTGTGTTCTAAATCAAATTAATATAAGAAGAAATCATTGTTAAATTTTGGGCTAATCAAGACCAGATCTTGGGCAATGATAGGTTTAATTTCTTAAAAATCCTTTTTAGCTTTAGATTTTCATTCTATTTTTTTTCCTATTTCAACATTTCATTCAATGGTTTCACAATTCTACAAATCCTGAAATGAATTTTTAGACAAAATTTATCTTACCAAAAAAGGACTTGAGTTATTTTTTACTATTGGGATATGGAAATTTCAAAATAGATCAAACTCTTTTAGGGTCAATTGAAATTCCTTATTTGGTGATAACATTGCCTAATAGTTTACCTTATATAACTCCAAAAATATTATTCTTTGGGTTTAGTAAGATTCCATACCTTTTGCATCTATCAAACACTCTCTAAAAGTGGGCCACATGATCTATAATATATTTATAAAATAAAATTAGATCATCCATGTAAATAATGATGCACTTACCAATGAGTCCTTGAAAGTAAAAATCCATGACACATTGGAAGGTAGGATCTATATTGATTAATCTGAAAGGCATTCTATTGTATGTAAAGGTTCCTCATTTATTTGTAAAATTAGTTTTCATTCAATCATCATTCTCTACCAAGACCTATTTGTACCATAAAAATACATCCAAAAAATAAATCATTTCTAACCCACTAACTATCTAATTTACTTCATATATGGAAGGCAAGGGATAATTGTTATTTTATGAATCTCAATTAAGATTCATAAAATATACACATAGTCTAATTTCACCATTATTATTTCACACAAGAAATATATTTTCCCCCCAATTATAATTCCTAATAGGAAATATAATTTTGAATTCTAACAATTGTTAATCTTTTTGAATGAGAGGTTCCAAAATGCGATTAACTAGTCTTTATCTCTATCTAAAAGGTTTATGTTATTTTATCAGTGGTATGGTATGTGTGATATCTATAGGTTAAAAAAAAGTAGGTATTAATAATTAAATTCAATCATATCCTTGAATTTAGTAATTCAACCTCTATTTTTCTTATTTATTACAGCTCAATCCAATGTTGATAGATTGGGGATCATTTATTCCTAAATTCACCTTATAAAAATCATATTTGTTTCTCTTAGATGGATTTTTTTTTGGCTTGATGGTCCATATCAAAGACACATTCCAAGAAACCATCCCCTTAAGTATCATATTGTCTTTTAATTTAATTATACCATCATATTCTCTTTCCTCTTTATTCATTGGGTCAAAATATATTTCAGCAATAATTTATGATTTGAAATTACCATAATTTCCCATGAATTGTATGATCTATTTATCATCATAAAAAACCTCAAAAATATAAAAAATATCAAGGATTGAATGGCATGATAACAAATCTACAAAAAAATCATGCATTTTGGACTCTTGAAGTGGGGCCAAGTTTGTTACAGAAGTAGCTAGGGAATCTTCCATCTAGTTTTTTTCTCTTGGTATTGATTTGATATTGAAATATTTAAATTATTTGATTATATACCAAGTTATATACTTATATTTTTTTAGATATGAAAAATTGCATTGATACTGACTCTTGACTTGTTTAACAACTAGTTCTAAATCACTAATCACTAGCAATTGTTTGACATTATGCTTTAGTGTAAATTATAGACCCAAAATAAAAGATTCATATTATGCACATTTTTTAGTGCATGGAAACTATAACCTAAAAGGAACAAGGTATTTACTACCACTAGGATAAATGAGAGTTTTACCTATTCTTGATCCTTATTTAGATTTATCACCATCAAAACATAATGTCCATAATTGTAATGGGAATTCAAATTATCATTCATTATTCTCAAATTTATTTGTGAAAGTGTAAACCCCTACAAGTGATGAAGTAAAATTAACTCCTTAATTTTTGGTGTTGTATTTTTTGGTTTCATATTTCATCATTGGTTCTCCATCAACCCTAATATAATTATCTACTCCTTTCCAAGGCAACCACATGTGTGAAAAGTCTTTCACCATATATCTATATAATTTTTTTGACAAATCATGGCTCCAAAGTAGACCACAAGCCTCATTAAATTAAACTAAAAGGATTATGATGTATTTAAGGACACATGGCTTAGAATCAAGTTACATGTGGATATTAAATAATTCCTCAATAACTTGGATTGTCGATTTGTCTAGTTGTAAGACCACCTTTTTAACTTATTTAGAGTCAACCCTAGCTTCTTACATATTATAATGGGAATCACATTAGCTCAAACACCTAAGTCAACTAAAAGTTATGCACATTTTACCCAAAATTTTTGACACTCGATAGGAAAGGTGGGACCTCAGGCTCATCTTTATAGACAATTATTTTAGTATGTATATCTTTGGATTTGTCAGTAGACAACATACTAGTCAAATCCTTGAGTAAAAGTTATCTTTGTTCTATAATATGAGCTAACTCATGAAGAGTAATGTTTTCCTTGATTTTATTCACATCCTCAACTATGTTATATCCACTCTTATTATGTGGATTAACTAATTATTTTTTATTATTTCATTTAGGAGGAGGTGCATTATTATTGGTGTTTAGATTAGGAGTGATTACATTATTAATTAGAGGTGTGGAAGTCATGACAAGATATTGATTATTATTTCTCAGTCTATAATTATTTATTTGGAATTTTATAAATTCATGAATCTCATCTATGTTATCTTATGGTCCATTCTCATCTTCAATAGGGAATAAGAAGTCATATGTATCAAACACCATTGTAGTGCTAGAGGTACTAAAGGCACTAGATGGAGATGGATCAAGTTGATTTGGGACAATATCATATCTTTCCATCTCTTTATAAATATTTAAAAGGTATTAAAAAATATATGAAATCTAATTCACCATGTTGTGCAGTATTATGAACTCTACACTAGTTAGGTAAGACTACCTCACAAATTTATATCTTTGGAAGTTTGTTAGGCTGTAGAACAAAGTTATTTCGTGACGTATTCAATAGTATGTTATATATTTTGAAATCAAAATTAATATTAATTGATTCTCCTATAGTGTTTCCTAAGCATTTTTGCATGATTAGAAACTCATTTCTATGTTTATACAACATGCATTTAATGATGTCCAATTCAGCTTTGGTTGAATTAGAATATGTACCTTATGTGGTAGAAGCATTAACTAGGATTAAGGATTGATTATATTAATGTTTATTGGGAATAGGTTTAGGATTATTAAATAATCTTAGGTTCTAGTTTGGTGTATCATGAGATAGAGGTAAATGAGTGAAGATGTGGTTTTGATTATTGGCCATGACATTTTGATTGGAATTTAGAATGGTATTTAGGGCTAAGAAATCTGGATTGATGTTAGGTATGGTAAAAAAAATTAATTTAAGATTCAACTATTTATAAATATTGATGGATTTAACATAGGTGTTTGATAAATTATTGATATTATGAGCTCTACATAAGAATACCATAGTTATATAATCTAGGGCATTTTTATGCATCTCAAGGGCTAACAAGGTATCATGTCTATGCATAGTATCCACATGACTATACATATTTTAAAATATTACATTAAAATCTATTATTAGTATATTGGGTTCCCTTTTTATACTATAAAAATGTTGGTATACTAAATTAAGGTTCATAACTTGTCCAAATTATGCAATAAATGCTTCATGAAATAAGTTCCATGTCATAATTTAATTCCCTAAAATATTAAGGAACCAATCACAAGTAACATATTTTAGGGTGAAAGTGAATAATTTTCATGCAATATATTCATGAATCACATTTAAAAATCCTAAATAAGTCTTAAAGGATTTCTATGTTCCTCTATAGTTTACTCGCTAAAAGGGGAGAATGAAAGAAGGTACTTCTCTAGATTCATAGGTAAATCATGGACTACACTAGTTATGATGATAAAATAACCAACAAACCAAGCCATAGTGAAAAATTGGGGTTGGTTCCATTAGATTGGTGAATTTGGTTGATTAATGACTCTCATAAGTATACCTATATCTAATCTAGGTATCTAATTAGCCTATAAGTTGATAATATTAACATACAAGATTCATAATTGAACCTTGTTAATCTCTTTAGCAGATCAAGTGTGCACAACTTGAGGGATTTTTTGATGATTTGAATATTGTTTCCTTCCTAGTTCCAAATAAAACTTTTTGATGTGGATTTTATGCACACTAAATAGTCTTATGGGAAGGTCCATAACATTTTAGGATTGATAAAAATTTACTCCAAGGCACAAGGCATGGGTCTCATTTTTATAAATAACCATGTGGTGTAATATTGGTGAGTGAAATGGTTATTTACCATGGATTATTTAGATATGATGGATATCTAACTCTAAATATGATTTCTACTTAAAGTGAATGGGTGGATACAAACTAAGGTGAACATATCCACAAAAATAAAAGAGGAAGGAAGGGTAAGGAATAAAATAAGGTGTCCTATTATCCAATTGGATATTAATTCCTTCCAATCTAACTTATTATACTAGGCCAAGCACATATCATAAACCAATTTTTATTATGGGTTTCCTGAGAGCTAATCTGTAAATTGGCACTTATTTCCATACAAAAAGTTTACAATGGATCTTAATTTCTTGTTAATTTTAATTATTAATTCAATAACTATTAATAAATAAAATTAATCAAAATGCAAAAAATAATGAAAAAATAAAAATCAACTCACGACAATCACATCTCCACACTATATAAGAGTTGATTACGGAGTTTAGAAATGCCTGCCTCTGAGTTCCCTTATAGTACGAACCAATCCATTTCCATGAAAATTTGTTACATGTCCTTCTCTCATGATTATAAAATGGATACTTTGAGATTTATTATAATTTTGGTAATAGATTTGAAATCTTGAAAGCTCTGAACCACAAATAGATCTTGCAATCCTATGTTGATAATATAATCTCGCAATCTTATGGATTTTACACCAAAATTATTTAATATAGAATTCTAATATGTTATTTAAAGAACCATCACAAGGATTTCAACACACTATTTAAATCTTCTTAGAGTCTAGGATAAACCCTTAGTTTACACTGAGATGTAAAAATCTTTCTAAGTGCTTCAAAACTTGGAATATATGCAAACTAGTCTCTATATTAGACATTACACAATCTGTAATAATTCACTTTGGGGCATTAAAAATTTCATAAAAATGAATCAAATCCAAAAAATCCACATATGGTTGGAACTAGCTCAGAGTCTAGAAAAATCTCTAGTTTACTCCAAAGTCTATAAATGCCTTTCGATACCTCAAAACTGAGGAAGAGTGAAGACTAGTCCTTAAGCTTGAATTGTCTTCATGAAAAATAAATTGCTTCAAATAAAATTTCATGCACTTTATATAGTTATTGACACCCATGGGTGGGGCACTTACTTTTATGAATCCCATAGGTAACGTTTTAGTGCTTTATCCATATCCCACATAAAAGGGGATGATAAACTTATCTTTATCTGTGCATGTGGAAATATTTCCACATTTTAATATTTAAAGATTTTAAATGACTCCATATCTATGCCACATGTCACTTTAAAATTTTCCCACATGTCTTATGCTTATTTTTCCATGTGCCAACATTTAATTGGTCCATGTTTTTGCCATGTCATCTTGTTGACCAAGTTTGACTGGCCATAACTTGCACATACGAACTCCATTTTTTATATCATAAAATATGTTGAAAATATTGTGATGAGATATATGCCATGGAAATAATTTAAAATTGTTACATAATGGTCATTTTCTATAGTTTGGCCATATTTGACTAGTGTTGACCAACTTGATTGAAACTTTGACCAGCTACACAAGGAGCATATGAGCTCCATTTTCCATGTTCTACATACCATTGGAAAGGTCTCAATGGGACCTATGTAATGGTGTAATTTTTATCTAATATGGGACCTTCTATGAATTAAACTCCAGATCAACAACATAGAATACCAAAAACACAATGAAGAGTCTAAGGGAGTAATTATAAAAAGATTAAATGATTATAATCAAAGATGTTATTAGTCCTAGATTGATATGCATATCTAATATCACTAACAAGTAGTAAGAATTATTTATAACCAAATAACTAATAATACTAATACAATGTTCAATATTATCCTTGTAAATAGCACATGCTAAACCTACTATAGATTTATCAAATTAATGGAAATTACCCAATGACACATAGAAAGTTAGAAGAGACAACATATTCACACAAACTCGCAAAAAAGTTGTAGAAAATTTTATTTTCTTACATTAATTTCCAAAATTATCCTCCCTTTACAAGTATGAGAAATGTGTATATATAGTTTTTGATGGGCACTACCTCATCTTCAGAACATGATTGCGTGTAACAAAGGATAAAAATAATTATCGACAGTAATTTAGTTTATTGATAATGAATGTTCAACAAAAATATTACTAATGAAGAAAAGATATAAATAAATATTCCAAAAAAAAACTCCAAAATTATATTTTGATGTCTAAGTGGTAGTGTCAATGGTAGCTAAAGTCAAACTAAACTATAATCTAGTTGGTAGATTAGGACTAGGTATTCTAAACTCAAAAGATGATGACTTGGCATTGACTTGGAATAACTTGTTACTATGGTATTATCTAAGGGTGATATAACAATTATTTTAACTTATGAATCCCTTGTCTAAGTAGCTAGCTTTTCTTTCTCCTTTCTTTTATTTTAGGCATTATCACATGATGTGAAGTCCAATTTAATTACTTCAAAATTGATAATGGGAAGTTTGAATAGAATAATAATATTTTCCATTCATTTTCTATGTGTGACCATTGAAGTATCAAGTGATTTGTCTAATTCATGTGCATGGTTTATCTTCTCCTTTTCAAATGTGATTAATTATAATACTTGTTCATTATTTCCATGTATTAGACTCTCAATATTTTTATTGAAATGGTCAACAAAGGTTTGAATCAAGGTGTCAAATAATGTCCTATTGATTATCTACCCCTATATAGTATATATATAATTGAGATATGCATGTCTCTAAGAAAATCTATGGATTGGTGTTCTTGATTAGTTAGTTGTTTAACTATCTCTTTCATTTCTAGGTGCCACTCTATAACACCATCACTTGTATTATTCACTTAATTATGAGCCAAACTAATATTTGAGAGTGTCAATATATTCAACACTAGGTATAAATTATCCCTAACTAATTTTACTATTGTGTATAATTTGACATCTAATTTGTTCAAGGCCTCATGAAATTCCACCACCTTGTGCCACTATGGTTTTGAATCTACCTATGCTCTATGGATAGAGCATACCAAATAATACATCTACCAAGTAGAGATATGTATTTATTATATAATATACTCTAGGGATTAAATCTTGGGATAAGAATACAAACTTTTATTTTCCTTTTGGAGGCCACATAAAATTTTATTTAGCACCCCTTGTAGCATAAATCATAGATATAGAGACTTCCTCAAACTCATCATACTCGATAGGATGAGTTTTCATCTTTATTATTAATATGAATTATTATTATTATTCTCTTATAAATTAATTTATTTACCATCACCTATCATTTTACTCTTTCTATTCCTTTTTAACTAGTTAGTATTTTCATCAAATTCTAAACTTATCTTGGGTGGCTCAATAAGTACCAAGTGTTTTCTAGCTTATTTCTCTTTTTGTAATTGTTGCATCCATGGTGTGGTTAGGATTAATCTAGTGTTATATATATGATCTTTACATGAGGTGGGAATGGATGAAATGATTTATGGTGGTCCCATGAGTGATGTATGGGTATATGAAGGAGGTGTAGGAAGGTGGGGTTTGAATAATGTATTTGAATACATTATGAGACTCATGAATATTTTTAACTAGAGAATAATTTTTTTTGGGTGATTGAGGTCAATAATAGATCCTATTTTAGTGGGTGAATGGATATGGAATGGACCAAATAATGATTGGGAAATAAATTTCTCAAAATGCACTACTTAGGGATCAATAGGAATAGGTCCTTGAGGGTTTATTATATATTTGGGTTGTGCCATGGAAACTTGGGTCAAAGTTATTAGTACTTGAGGAATCATTACACATGTCAAGTACAACATTAATACCCATGGGGGTGAAAATGTTACTAACTAATGAATCAAATGAAATAACATGAATTGTTACTACATGAATATTATGAGTACAAGTCAAAAGAGTATAAATACATGTAAAATATGATGGGACTATGACGTTTAAAGTAGAGACATTAGTGGTATTAATTATAATAACATATGAAATATAAGACATGAATTGGGTAGTAGCTACTATTTCTATAACTAGACTAACTACACCACAAGTAACTGGCATTTAACTGGAAGAGTATATGTTATGGTGATTGGGTTTGTAGCCTTGCTTACCCTAATATCATATTCTTGAGTCCAAATTATTTCTTGATCTATGTCATATATAAAAAGAGAACTAGAATCAAAAAAATTAAAATTGACCTATAAAGGTGTCTTCTAAAAAATATCCTTCATAATTAATAGTTTATATCATCTTCCTCTTATTTTATTATATGATCCTATGCAATACCTATATGTATTATTTCCTTTGGTAGATTCCATTTATTATTCAAAATAGATTAAATGAAATGGTGTTTCTTTTAATGGATGAGGTATCTCTTCCATTGTAATTATAGGGGAGCTAAAGGATTTGGGTAGTGTCCTCTTGCCTGAATGTTTGGTGAAAGTTTGTCTAAGGTAAATACTATAAATAATGTTGTCTAGCATACCATAGGTAGTTACACTAATGGAGGTGGTTGAGCTAGTTTAATTGGATTATAAAATACAACTATAATTAGAGTGACCAAAGGAGTGATCATATCTAATGAGGAGGCTCGGGTTTGAGTATTTTTGGGTGGTGGAAGCCCTCTAAGTATCTTCATTATAAAAAATTTATTGGTATCTCCACCAAACTCTTAATAAGTATCCTTTATAATGAGGATCAAATTGGATTTTTTGAGTAATATCCATGGTCATCCCAAATGAATGCATTTTATCCATACTTTAGAATCATCTTCTTTGTCTATGAGTGGTCATGTGAATAATAAATATTACCATCATTCATCTTTAAATTTCATTCATAATTTATTATGTACTTGAATACTATACCATTGGGATCCAATATCTAAATTCTTCTAAGCCAACATGAAATTTTTTATTATGCTTTGAGACTCTAAATATTTGGCTCCAATACTTATAATTCTACCTCCCAATGTTTAAGAGTGTTTTGTGAAAAACTTTTAACCTAGCTACTTTATAGTTAACATCCACACTTTTAGACAATTACAAATCTATCTCTTTCTCTAATAATTTTTTGGTATATACCTAGGGAGATAAAAAGGGACCCCCAATGTTCCATCTATTCTAATAATAGTGTGATCTATGTAATACTAATAATCACCTAATGTCTTCAATGATCTCCTATTTTCCTCCAATAGTCTATGCATATGTGTAGCATTGATAACCTTGTAAATTGGAGTGTAGAAGATATCTACAATTATCTATGTATGTTTTTTGAACTTATGAATGTGTAACATATTTAAATCATCACAAATTATACTATTTACTCCCTTAGGTTTCCATGGATCTTCCCTCAATGGGGTGATTATGAAACAAACAACATTTAACAAATATGACATCATGCAAAAATGATCGTCTAGCCTTTTTTGAGACATCCTTTTCTATTTAAAATTATAGCTAATGACCTCCCTAATGGTAATAATTTTCCTATCATCTAAAACAATTTATAATAAAGGGACCCATGCATCATTTAAATATGCTATGAATGGGAATTCATGTATTCTATTCATAAGAGCCATGGTTATCTTGACTCCTGGCTTGAATTGCATAATGGGAAGAGTCTTTCTTTTCAAAAACTTATTGGGATCATAGGCCCAAACCTTGAGCATCTCCCTAACATTATTATCTTTGATAAAGTTTTAAATAATTGAGAAGTCATATACTATATCATGTTGATGTATCCCATAGTATCTTTTAAAGTCAATCCTAGCTCTAAAAACTATAGGTTCCCTAATTTTGATATTGTGGAATATATCATCATTATATGTTCTATCCATAAAAAATTATGTAAAACATCAATATAGGGAAAAACTTTGGTTTTAAAGTCACCTTGTGTATACTTATTACTTTAAGGGCTAACAAGTGATCTATGTATTCCCTTTTAAACAATATCAAGTCTTCTTCATCTTTTTATGGATTGGCCTTGTCTATCTATGTGTAAAGAGATGAATAGTAGAGGAAATTATTACCCAAGCACTGGGATAAAAAATTAGTGTCTATGAAATCCACTTATGGACCAAAATAAAATATTTATGGTTCAAGCATATTTTATTCCACGTACATTGTCATAGACTAATGAATTTCATAAGGAACAAAGGGCTATAAATTTTAATCAACTTGCTAATATATTTTACAAATAATAGTTGGGTCAAATTGGGGATGATGAATAACTATGAGCACTAAATTGATTGCCATAATATGGCATCAATGGGAATTAATTATAAATTAATAGTCTATGATAATTATCTTTCCATTTTAAAATTTATTTTTATGATGTATGCTTTCATGGGACTTTACTAGACACATATATTACTATTTATTCCTTTAGTTATTGAGTCACCCATTTATTTTTAACAAATCCATCTGTCATTGATAGTTGTCACTATTTTC